>CM075185.1:25363373-25628373 GCA_037577475.1 Chaunax sp. Z400
GTCATGGCCCGGGTTAATGAGGCTATGCTAACCACCTCAGCAACAACAGTCAGAAAGTCTCTAAAAAGGTTTATCTGAGTATCTGTTTTCTTTGTTTTGTTGTTTTGCTTTTTGTCATGTTTAGTACATTTCAGCCATGAATCGGGTGCTTTGACAGCCTATGATCCTAAAGCTTATCTATAGTAAATAAATCCTACTTGATATACCGTATACCAGTGAAAAGGTTGGACACATTTTCCCACTCAAATGAATGGGGAGCTATGTCTAGACTGTCAAATGGTACTGTATATGAAATGCTTTACAAATAATGATTACAGTTATAAACCCACCCAAGTAACTTATAGTGCTTTCTGTCCTAAATGTAACTATTTTCAAAAATTAAACATTTCCTGAATGGAGGAATGTATAGGAGCCTGTATGTTTGGTCAGTCCTTATATTGGTCTCTTACAGTAAATGATGCTTCTCTGTTGTCCAATATTTAAATAGCAGACTTGTCCTGACTTGTGTAACTTGTTGACTCAAACCATCCTGCTTTAGGGATTCAATCTCACAAAAATGTTGTTGATTTTGGCCATTAGATTAATTCAGTCAAGATTGTATACACAGGGAATTCGCAGTAAAAAATTAAATAAAGTAATAAAAAACAATTCAGTTACTTACATTCAGTTCTTCGCCGACTGCGTTCCGCCTTAAGCTTGTACTCTTCGCACTGTCCAGTATTTCAAAGGTGACACCCCTTTTTGTTCGGTGATAAAAGTTTTCAGGCTCATAGAAATCCATACATGGCTGTAATGGAGTTGCTAAAAACCCATATTACAGCAGTGGTAAAGAATGGAGGTTCCTCTTACTTATCCCTATGAAAGCGATCACTTTGCAGCTGGCGCTTGAAACACATTCTGACTGTAAATTCAATCTGCTATTGGACATATCCAGTCAACAGTTTTCAGCCATTACTGTTGACAATATAAAGGCTCCACGCACATCGCTTTCTAATGTCAAGATTCACATTTTGTCAGATGGATATTACTGTAATTAATGTGTGTCATTTAGGATTCATGGTTCTTGAATCCACAATAGCCACGCACAGTAAAAGTCAAAGCATCCAACCTAAAGCTGTGGATTGGCCAAGGTCTCTAGTAATATGATCGCTGCTCTGTGGACTTTATTGGTCAATAAAAAAGAACAGACATTTTATTTGGTAAAATAATCTCTGGTCAAAATGAATTAGCTCCTCCAATTAGCCTCCAAAAGTATAAGTGGAAATTCTCACACTATGTCTGGTATTTTGTGAGTCACACTGAGCCTGTGGTGGCATTATAAAAAGTTGGTTACTCATAATGTGGTGGTGTGGTGGGCTTGTTGCACAGAGCAAGTTTTTCTATTCACATTGTCAGAGGTTTAACAAGCGTGACTTATCCAGACAGTTTGAATAGTGACCCCAAGCTCATAAAAGACACTGTGACATGAAAGAAAAGCCCCATGACATGGGTGTAGAACCCCCCCAATTTACACCCCTGTCCCTCTTTAAGTCGTGGATCACTCACCATATCCCTGTTTCAATCATTCCTGTCCACTCTAAGACATCAGAGGAAATAAAGCAGGCAATCATGAAATGAGAGGAATATTTAAATTTCAGTACAATATAAAAGTTGACTTTGTTATGAGATGTGGGTCGTGGTTTTTCACACTATACTCAACCTGGATGATTTGACAAGAATAAAGAAACTGATGGAATATCGGCACAGTATTGGACTAAATATAAAACAGTAGAGGGCAGCGTTACACATTTGCAGCATCTAGTCTGTCTTATCCAAAGACGTAGAAGAAACACTTGCATCATCTGTCTGTTATGTCATTTTTATCACAGCCACAGCGTTAGTTTATTGTAACGATCCAGTTAGCTAATTAAGAACAAGATGATGGCAATGAAATTGTCCATGCTTAACTTAAAGTTACATTGTTCATGGTGGGTCCAACTTTCCATGAACAAGTGATCGGTGGTTGCAGATGTGCTAAGGTTAGCTGCAGCTGCTGTTCGGTTCTTGCTAGGACTAGGTGATTCGATCCCTTGGTAGTTACACTATCCTGATGGCACCTGGGCTTGGGGTTGGGAAACTCTTCTTGTGGGTGGGAGACGGTGGAGCCGGTGGGTGGGGCTGGGGGGCGGCCGGGGGTGAGTGGGCCTGGTTGTAGCGGGTTACTTCCTCTGTATACATTGGTCCGGGACGAGGTCTTCAGGAGGTGCCCAACCTTCACCGAGTGTTTCGGCCTTTATCCTCAACGTTCTCTGGTTGGCAGGCCGGCAGCAGTGACCAGGTCACTGCCCCTCTTATCCGGGTTTGCAGGCTGTACCGGCCCCCATAACCCTAATCCTGCAGGAGAGTTGGCTTTCAGAGCTCTTAAACATGATGCACTCTTCAGCTGTTAGATTAAACCACAGCATTCCTTTAAAAGAACACTATATTTACAGTCAAGCATGGCGGTGGCAGTGTAATGTTGGTTATTTTACTGATTTTTATCATTCCATTTAGCTCCTTGGCATAATTATTTATTCACTCCTTTACTTACTGATGATTTGTCTAAATGTTTCTGTGTTTTTCTTCTAACGTATAATAAAGTTGCATGAAATGAAATGAAAGGCTTTGCTGCTTCAGGGCTAGGAGAACTTGCTATAATTGAGGAAAACATTAATTCATCTCTCTACCAGAAAATTCTGAAGGAGAATGTCAGGTCATCAGGAGCGGGTCCAGAACTTTCACAGCACTGTACAGTATGGACTGGATCTGTTTTGGCCTTGTCAGGAAAATATACTCTAGTATGTAATGAGAATGTGTGTCTATCTTTCTGGTCTATATGATCTTAACATACAGTATATTCTCACTGAAAAGTCTTCATTTCATAGTTATTTGACTGTAGATATAAAAAGAACTAATTTAAGGTTGCATCTGTGGATCTTCTTATGGACAATTTATTGGGGAGTTCGGCTGTGTGTATATATGGAAATGCAATGAAAATGTGAGCTGAGTTTATAAGGGCTTAATGTAGTACTGGGATGTGTGTGGTGTGGCTGATACTAGAGCCTCATATACTACTTGGAACGCATGCTAGAAATACTGCTTTAACGATCTTAAGAGATTGTTTCTCTCAGTGAAGTTCGTGAAGAAAACTAATGATGAAGGCAGAAGTCAGTGATTAAACAAGACCCAAAAGAACACTACACACAGTTGTCATTTTGTTGATTTATTGCACTTATTATAAGAGCTTGAAAACTTGACAGATGTTTTTGTGCTCTAGTTTGTCACATCATCTCGTGCTACATCCTTATTGTTTTTGATGACAGGGTAACAATTGTAAACCACTCACATTTCAAATAAGTTAAACAAGTTCAGACCATTTTAGATGGTTTTACCAGCACTTTACACAATAAAACGTTCAGTTTCAACATTTCCCAGAAGCTCTCAGTAAGAAGAAAAGCTGCATGAAGCCTTCATGTCAGTTTAATCTGTAGTAAAAACAAAAGCAAAAGTAAAAAGAATCATTAGAAATATAAACCAAAATAGTTAATTCTAAAAAAAAGAAGAAAAAAGTTAAATTAAGACTTACCTCTAACAATAAGTTTAGTGGAACATTCTGCCTTCCCGAGAGAGTTGACCGCAACAACTTTATATTCACCACTGTCCTTTGACCGGACTCTAAGAATGTACATGGAGCAAACACCAAATGAGTTGGTGATGTAATAGTTGCTGTCTGAGTTGATGCAGACGTCGTTGAGGTACCAGGATACACTGGGCGTAGGGTTTCCTCGGACAGCACATGTCATGTAGTGTTGGTAACCTTCAGGTGGTGTGTGGACTTTCAGAGGGACCAAGATGGACGGAGGCCTCTCGAAGCAGACATTTGTTGAACTAACCCCATTTGAGGTTATTGGAACTTGACGGGAGAAAGGATTGAAATGATCATTAGGGTCACATGATAATCATACTGATAAGGATCCAGAAATGCTTCAGAAATCACTTGTATACCCCACATGTGACATAATGGTTTCTTCTCAATCGCCAATCTAGAGATTTTAAAGATTAAAACTTTTGAGAACACTTTTGAGTTGGAGTAAAAGAGGCAAAACAATAGTTTTCAGCCAAGGGAGAGATTCTGTATAAGGTTGTACTTCTGGCTTATTTAATCATAGAAAAAAGGCTTATATTTAGCAGGTTTAATGTTTCATATTGTCACCATCTTGCAAACGTGAAGGACAGCTGATGCTGATGGGAATGTCAGTAGCTTTCAAGGCATTTGGTCATTAATCAACTGGACAAATTAAACATTTGACCTGATGATGGTGCTAGATTAAAAATCAGGACGGGAATCATTAATATCTGAGGACATATTTCACTATGTCATCGAGAGCGTTGACGGTGGCGTTTAAGTTTTTCAATTTCATCTTCAGCGGATCAGGAATATCTGCACGAAGTTCATTATAGTCATCCAGTATACTTGTAATGATATTTCAGTCCAAATCAAAGTGATTTACCCACCATTTGATCTTCTGGTAAACATTGCTATCCCTGAACCCCCATTTCATTCATTTAGTTTGTATTTTATTTATTTATTTACATATGGTCTTGCCTCTGTAAGTGTGGCTAAAAATTGGTGGTAAGGCTCGGTACATAAACTGTCATAGATGCTGAAATTTTCAACTATCACTACAGTAATTATAGAATGGAACAGTGCTTTACTTCAGAGACTATAGTCAGCCTATTTGAAACAGATTAGCTCCAAGTAGGGGATAGTAAAATATACCTGATAACAGACAGCAGTGTCAAACCACCATGTGCCGTGTATGATTTGGTTCATTACAATGGCATGATCAAAAATGGATGGATGAACTGTAATAACCCACCTCTGTTGCTGTTGACGCCCCATGTAGGTGACGGGGATGGATCCGAGAGGCCCATATCATTCTTTGCATAGATCCGGAAATGGTACTCGACTCCGGAAAGGATGTTGTTGGCTGTGTATGTGTTGGAGAAGAGGCGGTCTGCCACTGTCTTCCACACTCTGTTGTCGGAATCGTGTTGAGACACCACATAGTACAACCGGTCGTCAAGCTCCTGGTCTGGAGAGGGAGCCCATGATACGACCACTTTTCCCTGGACGGTTTGCTCCAGCTCAACTGGCCCCGGAGTCTTGGGTTCGTCTTGCAGAAAATACAATAAAATGCATCTTAGTATCTTAGTTAAAGAAGAAACAAATGCTCAACATTGGTCCTGTTTCCCCCCTTTTTAAATTGTCATTAATTTCTTTTTATTAGGCCCCTTTGAAACCTGACAAAATCACTCAGGTGGGTTTTTGGCAGAGCTTCATTTGCATTTGACAGCTGTTATAAGTTAATCATAATCATATCACTCTTTATTATACAGACAACTGTATATGATTATACTGAAGTCATATACAGTTAGAGTTGTGCTTTTGATTTCATTTAAGGTGCTCTATGCTAATTACAGTTTGAATTTGGCCTTCCATTCCATTGGTGGTTGACATTTATGTTCAAACCAACATGCATTAATAATGTCAGCACAAGATAATTGCCACCAGTTTAAGACAAAAACTATGACAACTTTCATGAACCTTTCTGCACTAATCATAGTATAAAACCCTGTTATTTGTCCTTACCTGTGACTCTAATCTCAACGTCGAAAAAAGCCTCACCCTCAGAGTTTTTGGCTTTGATGGTGTAAATGCCTGAATCTGAGCGCTTCGATGAGGGAATAACAAGCTGAGACATTCCCTCCGTATTGATGATATGAGTCCATGAAGACATCGGCTCATCATCCTTCAGCCAAGTGATCTGAGGTGGAGGTTCAGCCTGTAGATATCAATATTAGATTAAAGAGATCAATTCTATGGTAAATGCAGTCATGTTGCATTGTAGTGAACTCATCACTCAAGAATATGACATGGCTGGAATTAGGGAGGGGGAAAAAAAATACAGAACTGCCTTGAAAAGTTAATCCATGATTCTCAGTCTGGAAGGCTTTCTTTTATGCTTATTCATACCTCATAGCAAATTTTGACACGTGCAGAATTCCCTGCTCTGACAACAATGAAGTCATCTGGGTCTTTAAAACAAGGTCTCACTGAATGAAAACACACAGAACATGAAATGCAGACAGAGAACACATTCTCCACAAATCATTAATATGTATACAGCGAATGAGCTTTCTAACTTACTGTTTGGATTCTTTGCACACACCATTGCAGAGGGCGGGCTCAGATCTCCTGATCCTGACTCGTTGATTGCTGAAACCCTGAACTGGTACTCTGCTCCCTCAGTGACATCTTTAACTGCGTAGCTCACGTCTGAAAGTACGATTAAAAGCATTGGAGGGGAAAAAATGAAGCACATTTTACTTAAATAAAAACAACAGGAGCAGAGAAGTGAAAAAAATAGGTGTGTTTCTGGCAAACCTTCGATGGGTTCATTGATTGCATTCAGGGTAATCCACTGATCTGTGTCCTTTTTTCGTTTCTCCACTTGGTAACCAATGATTGGTACTCCTCTGTCATCCTCTGGAGGGGTCCAAGTCAAGTCGATGCAGGCCTTAGAGGCGCTCACGACTGTGGGGGCACCAGGCGGACCAGAGAGTACTAAAGAAAGACGAGTCAAATTAATAAAGTGAACTCTCTATTAATAATGAAGAAGTAATTAAGGATGTGGAATTACTTAAGGAAATCAACATGTTATTAATGCAGGATTGGTCCTCTTGGAGATAGAGCAACTATTACAGCAAAGATAAAAGATGGGTGAACTACAGAGACTAAAGGGTGCCGGTGATTAACGATTTGAAGCAATCACAAAGTGATCCAGATGCATTTTCATTTATTACAACCTGAGGGGGATTAACATGAGATTTGCTGTGGAATGCTAAATGAGACTTCTTTTTTCTACACTCACTCATTATGCCAGCCATAATGCTCTCAGCTGTCTCCAGGGCGTCACTGAGGCCCTCAGGGTTCTCTGCATAGATGCGGTAGTTGTATTTCTTTCCATGCGTCACATTCCTGTCTCTGAAGGAGGTCCTGTCAGCTGAGACATCCCCGAGTTTCGTCCACAGACTCTGTCCTGCCTGCTGTCGCTCTATGATATAGTTGGTGACAGCAGAGCCGCCGTCATCTTTGGGAGGTTTCCATTTAATCTCAATGACAGACGAGCTGGTTTCAACAGTCTCCACTGGACCTTCAGGTGGGCCTGGGCGATCTGTTACAAAACATGGTGTCAGATTGTAGTGATGCAAATGTGATGCATGGTAAGGTGAAAGTTGTGTTTCTCGTTGGATGTGTCTGTGCATGTAGGGGGAAACACATGGTAAAAAAAAAAATCCATGCTTGTATCTCCCAGTATCTCCCTCACTTTTCTCATTATGTTTCTCTGTGTTTCATACCGAGCACAATAAGCTGAGATGTGGCCTCCACAGCTCCAAATGGGTTTTTGAGATGGATCTTTATTTCCCCTGCGTCTGTCCGCAGGCATTCTCTGAGCAGCAGCCGGCTGTGATTGGGCTCCTTCGCGATCTTAACTCCGCCTCCATCTTTGATCTCAGTGCCATCCTTAAACCAGCTGACCACCAAAGACTCCTGAGGAGGAAAGGGCATCTTGAAAGCAGCGTTCTGGCCAACTCTTATGATCACAGGCTTGGAAAACTTGTGAAGGTCGTCCGGGTCAAATTCAGGTACATCTGTGAAGGAAAAAAAAAAACGCAGTTTAATTTAGTTTAATGCACAGGGACTGTTGTATCATTTAATGCACTGTATGCTGTACAACAAAGGGGAGTGAATTATACCTCCAACTGTGACCTTTCCTTGTGTACTTAAATCCCCTGATACAAAACGATAAACTCCAGAGTCGTCATCTCTGCAGCTTTCAATTACCAGCTTGTGAGAGGTTCCATCTTTGGTTACGGTTACTCCAGCACCTGAGTTTATCTAGCATGTCAAATAGGAAATGGAGAACTGTGTTATTTTCTGTGTTACATTAATGTAATGTAATATAATGAGACAAGACTATTTGTGACTTTGCACTTCTTAAAATTGGTCATTTGTCATTTTTACAATGACGGAAAAAGCTTCCTCTTCTACTTTTGCTCTTACAAATTACCCCGAATGAATTCTAAGTATCTAGGAAGTTTATTAATTCATGGGCTGTACCTGCTGTCCGTCTTTGAACCAGATGCCTTCGCCGTCTATGTTCATCATCACATTTAATTCAGCCGGCTTTCCACGTACAGCATAAATGTCAGTGAGTCCACAGGTGATTCCAGGCTCTGGGCAACATACAATAAAAAAAGTTACTCTCCACTTTGCATATGTGCAGCAGGTTATAGGTCAGGACAAAATTTATACTGAATGACACACATGCTTCTTATTAATATGGTCATTGAGATAATGTAGTTAAATGGTTTATTAATATTTATGATTTCCTATGATTAATGTCATAATTGTGCTTAAAGAAAAAGGTTAATGATATGCTTTGAAAGTTAGAAAGAAATTAATAGAATTATTGTAACTGAAACTACAGGAGCGACAATCTGTATTTGTTTTTTAATGGAGCGTAGCCTGCGAGCTAGTTCAGGCAGACAACTCGAGCTGCGCTGCGTAAACACACATTCTCATTACAGGGCTCATCTCCTCAACAATCCCTCTCAATTTGGCAAACTATTTAAGGTGCAACAATTTCCCATCTCCCCTTCTGCCTGCCAATGCTCCTGCTGCTCCGCATGTGTATTGCTGCCTGCCTTTCAGCCCCAGCACCATCCCAGCATTCCCCTAATAGGCTCCGATTAGGGAAATACAAGATGTTTGCTCACCACTTCCCAATAGCTCTATATATCTGCAGGTAATAATAAAATGACTTAACCCAAACTCTATACGTTCTGCTTCTGTGATAATTAACATTTCAAACTTACGAGTTGTGTGACTGAAATAAATGTGGTGCACATAGCATCACAATACAGTGTATGGTTCAAATACTGGATAAGAGCGATCTGTTTCGAAAGCGGAAGATGAACATAAGTTACGAAGCAAGTTAATGACATCAGAAACAAGCACAATGACAAGCAGCAAACATAAAGCTCAGCAGACTTTGTTAAAGTCTCACAAGAGTGTCTGAGATGATATAAATACATTTGAACTACATTCAAAATGGTGTTTCCACATGCAGGTTATAAAATAATCCATGTTGTGTTATTTCAAACCTTTTCAATTATAAATCAGTCTAAAGAGAAATTATGCCAACTATACACAACTACAGTAAGATGTTATATTGATTTGTTAATTTAAAATACAAATGTTGTATACTAATGCAAATATAAAGTTATTTAGTTAGTATTCTAGTATCTGTTATTGTACTTTCAGTATTCAATATCTGGCATACCACCTCCCATAACTGCAAGTGGCTGGTCAAGCTTTTCACCGCCACTGGCTTCCTCAGCTAAGTGGCCCAACAACAACAATAACAACAACAGGTCATTTAAATTTGATTTAGTAAAATGTTCCCTCAATATTATATTCTCCATTGTCGTCGCTCTTACCACTTCCCGAGTCTCCAGCTGCTGCTGTTGATGTCTTATTGGAATGACCTACCGGCGACAGTGTGAAAGCATTTTAGATTTTTACCTGTTAATCTGTGTTTATGTCTGTGATGACATGTGAAACTCGGGCCAATGATTAGATTTTCTTTAACACATTGTGTACATTTAAGATGACTTCTGACCATTTTCCAAAACATGCCATAGCGACATAGAGTTTTGAATGTTCTGAATTACAGCCAGATAGTTGATGTAGTCATTTGAAGGTTTTCTTTAATGAAGTGGCCTCCTTTTTTTCCCGTCTAACATTATCCTATGAATGTTAGCCAAGACCAATATTTTTTGATAAATATCTAATACTATTTGATACTTAATGTTATGTAATGTTTTGGAATAAAAAAATTCCAATGTCAACAATGAACTTTCATATTCAGTAAATAATGATATAAATCTATCTTCACTATGGACAGCATTGTTTTTACTTCATCATATTTGATGTTTCTTAGGGTAATTATTACTCAATGTACTATTTGGATAATAAAACGTTTTTTACGGCCAATAACTGCTTTGAGATCCAGAAATATTGCCAGGTTTGCATGTACCTACAAACAAAATTAGAATCATCTGTTTGTTTGTTTGTTTCATATCAGAAAGAAAGACTGGATATACAGAGTATTTTACACATCTTATTGTTTGTGGGGGGGGGAGTGTGAAATCAGCTTTCAGAGATGTTACTAAAGTACTGTATCTAAAGGGTATGTCTTTCTACTACAGAGACAGTGTAGCCATATTAATGTAGTGCTAACAGTAGACCAGACATAATGCTGGGATTGAGCACCTAAAACAGGCATGTTAGGATGGCAGTGAAGTGAATGAGTGACTGTTGAATGATGGGGAACAAAATCTGAAAAATCTGAAAAATTAACGCCATGCTTTGGAAAATCGTGAAGGTGAGCTGTACAACAAAACATGTAGAGGTACTAGCATGGCACCTAAAACAGAAATCATTTTATTTGATCATTACCCATTATTGGTACTTATTATTACTATTATTATTATTATTATTATTACATTATTGCATCTCAATAAGCAGCCCTCAGAGATTAAGTTGTTGATACGTCTAAAAGAATCTGCATATATGCTTGTGTAGATTCTCATTATTGAGGTCATGGTAATCCTCAAAGATTGAATCAGAAGCCACTTAAATAGAAGGTCAGCTGCTTCTCATTCAACCTTTGAGGATTCTGCATTCAACTAATCCCACAATATTAAGAACAGACAAAGCAAAGCAAACAACTGACATTTAATCAGTCAGCCAGGCGCAGACTACAGTACATGACTGTGTGGCATGGCAACTCTTTTATCTGGCCATGCTAAGAATATTGATTATACCAGTAATTTGTAATTTAATAATTGTAATTTAATTAAAACTTGACAGTAAATGGGCAGACATTCTTACAGTGAGCAGACAGCACAACATAGAATAAATACAAAACATGACAGTGACCTCCGCAGCACTTTAAACACTAATTTTTTTTTTCAAAGTAAAGAATGACAGGATAAACAAGCTAATCACGTTTCATATTCACATTTGAATGCATTCAGAGGTCGTTGCAGCCATTTAAGTTTCTTACCAGTGTTTACTACCTCTGCAACCGGTGGATCCACTGCTGTTGGTTCTTCTACCATACCTATCAACCATTAAAACTAGTTAGTGTTTGGAATATCAGCAAATTCTTAAATAAAGTATAAAGTATTAAAATTTGGCAATTAACGCTGAAGAAAAAACACAAAATAACTGGTTAAATAAACGTTAAACTCCCACTTAACATGGAGCAGTGTAGATTTGTATATATAGCCTGTTTATTTGTGAATTCAACACTGTTTTATCAACCTAGTGGTCAGTATTCTTACTTGGTTCAGGGTGTTTCGGGGCCTTAGGTTTAACCACAGATTCAGGTGGGGGTGCAGCTGCTGCAGCTTCTTTGGCAGCTTGAATCTGTTCTTTCCTTTCCTCTCTCTGCTTCTCTAATTTTGCCTGTTGCTCTTGGGCAACCTTCTGCAGATCCATCCCAGCTCCTCCTGCCCTTGTTGTTTTCCTTGCAGATTTTTTGCCCTTTTGTGCATTTTTATCAGCTGCATCAAAATGTGAGTGAACAAATGACATATCAATAATTTGAAGATGAATCAGGCATATAAGTATTTTTCAGTATAATTTCATTACAAAATATCTTCATTATCCATTATTAAATATTATTAATTTGCCTTTTTGGGTATATATATATATCTTACCTTCAACAACAAGCCATGCATTACAAGATTTTATTCCTGCACAAGCAGAATAAATTCCTTTGTCGACTACCATGCAGTCTTTGACCACCAGTCTGTGAATGAGCTTGTCTTCTGAAACCTCAATATCATATTTATCCCCTGTTTCCAGCGGCAGATTCTTGCCAAACCATAAAATCTTGGAGAAGGGATTTGACAGCACACACTCAAAGACAGCGTCTTCTCTCTCCATGGCTTTCACTTCCTGAATTTTCACCAAAAAATCCACCATCGGGACTGAAATATAACAACAATATAATTTTTATTATAACCAGGGTTGTTTTCTATTACACATCAAAAACGTCTCCCTCCTTTGAATGTTTTATGTGAGCAAGTGTAAAACTTACTTTTAAAATCCGTGGAGAAAATATTCACATCCCCTACATCCAACTGGTACAGTCCAGCATCATCTGGCATAAGGTCCCTCAAACTGAAAATATACTTTTTCCCCACGTTTCTAAGGCTGTGCTTCATTTTGTCTCCCAGCTCCTTTGTGTATGGAATCATTTCACCATCCTGTGAGGAAATATATAATGCAAGTTCCTTTTTGGGATGCTTCAAATTTTGCTTTCAAAACATAGCGGCAAGGTAATAGCTGGAGAAATGCAACTCATTTAAGGTAAAATGGAAATCATCATAGCAAGACTTGATCAAAGCATTTTTTAAACACAATGAGTTGTAAATATCTTCTATATATTACAATAAAGATAAGCTGGGTTTAGAAGTCATGGTGGTCCATCTATCTGTCTATCCAGCACTTACCACTGTGCGACATACACCTATCAGCCATAACACTATAACCACTTGCCTAATATTGTGTAGGTCCCATATTACTACCAAAACCGCTCTGATCCGTCGAGGCATTGACTCGACAAGACCCCTGAAGGTGTGCAGCATTATCTGGCACCAAGGCGTTTGCAGCAGATCCTTTAAATCCTGTAAGTTGCGAGGTGGGGCCTTCATGGATCGGACTTGTTTGTCCAGCACATCCCACAGATGCTTGATTGGATTGAGATCAGAGGACCTCGGAGGCCAAGTCAACACTTTGAACTTGCTGTGTTTCTTAAACCATTCCATTCCATTGCTCCATGATCCAGTTCTGATGCTCACAACATGCCCATTAAGGTGTTTTTTTCGGCGGTGGACAGGGGTCAGCATGGGCACTCTGACCCGTCTGTGGCTGTGCAGCCCTATACGTGGCGAGCTGTGATGCTCTGTGTGTGTTCCGTCGCCTCTCTGTCAGAACCAGCATTAACAATTTAAGCAATTAGTGCTACAGCTCTTCTGTGGGACCGGACAGCATGGGCTAGCCTTCGCTTCCCATGTGCATCAAGAGCTTTGGGCGTCCATGGCCCTATGGCCGGTTCACTGGTTTGCCTTCCTTAGACTACACCCAACAAGCCATCACAATTTGGCCCTTGTTAAAGTCGCTCAGATCCTTAAACCCGCCCATTTTTCCTGCTTTGAGTACAAACTTTGAGGACAAAATGTCCACTTGCTGCCCAATATATGCCACCCCATTGGCAGGTGCCATTGTAACAAGATAATCAATGTTATTCACTTCAGCTGTCAGCGGTTCTAATGTTGTGGCTGATCGGTGTATGTATCTTGACATGTCTTTACAATTAGTGGTCAGATTTCAATTAAATTATTTGAGGTCATTCAGGGACCCCTGAGGATGACTTTGGTTTATTTAGGTAATGTGTAAGAGTACTTGTTATTTAGTTTTCACACTAACCTTGTACAGGAAAATGCTGCTGCTTGGGTCAATGAGGTCCATGTCAATCTCAAAGGACGCCGTCATATCTGCATTGACCTGAATGTGTTTCAGGTTTGACAAGCTTTTGATGAACTGCAATAAAAAGAAAAAAAATATGAAAATTAATGCTCACAGAATTACCTTCTGGAGTGATTTTTTTTAGAACCCATGTAAGCATTTGTGGTCAGCATCAAATTTCATAATAAAAAAACCCAAAAAACTACAAACCACAGCCTGTTCCTCCTCTCTTTCTTTCTTCATTTCATTTAGTTTCTTGAGCATCCAGCGAAAGTCAGTCACCCCAAACTCTGCACAGATCGCCTCATAGTCTTTCTTGTCAGCGCTGATTAAGAGCTCCCAAAATTTGGGATCAATCTCGCCCTCTTTTTTCTCGGCTTGCTCAGATTTCGGAAGGACCTTACTGGAAATGAAAATAGGGTTGATGCAAAACCACAGAACACAAATCCTCCAACGCATGTAATACTAACCCACCTTTTCCTTTTCAGAATAGTCTTAAAATTCACATCAGTGGATTCGGCTGCTTGTTGTGTGGCTCTGTTCATTTTGAAACCAACTGAGAGTGGAAGAAGGTACTCACATTATTAATGTAATCATCTAAATAACATACAAGAGGGACTGAAGAGCAACACGTACCGAATGAGTGTCATTCACCCAACGATAGGAAGTAGTGAAGTGTCAAATTTGGAACTAAGTGTGCTCAATTTAAAATAGATTGGGGTATCTATATGTCATGTCAGATTAAATGACATTATATTAGACACATTCATTTGTCATGTCCGTTGCAAGCAAATAGTCCTTACCTGCAATAACGTTGAGAAGCACTGTGACCACAGCTTGACCGTATTCATTTTTGGCAAAGCATTTATAGGTATCAGCTTGATCTGGCATAACGTTTGGCATCTGGAGCATAAAAGAATAAATAGATAAATAAATGAATATTAGCGATGAGACACAACACCATCTGTATCTGTTGTTCCTAGCTATTATCCAAATGTGCACCACCAGCTTTTAAATCAGAGGTGGGAAGTGCTTAAATCAAAACTGCGAGGAGCGAGTGGAAGTTGTTAAAGCACCTTCTCAAGGAGGTTATTTTCACCAGCATATGTTTCTTTGTTGGTTTGTTTATTTGTCTTTTAGCAGGACTGCACAAAAGGACTTGAAAAAGGTTTTCATAAAACTAAATGGGAGGGTTGGACATGTTGTAGAGCCCAGGGAAGTAGCCATTATATTTTAAGTGGATCTGGATAATGGGACAGATCAGGGAAATATGTCCTACTTCCTTAATGTTGTGAGAAAAATATTTCTTCAGCTACGGGACTGGTTTTGATTAACCTTGGTAGAAGGTTTGGGCCTGTAGGAAGGAATTACACATTACATTTTGGAGTGGATCCGGAAAAGATGCAGAGTGAGGAAGTGTTTTCCACATATTTGAACATAGCAAGATTTGCTTTTCTATTTTAAACGTTTTTGCACAATTATGCATAAAACTGCTTGAGAGATTTGAGGGATGAAATTAGCTTAACAGCCTCTGCCTTCTGCTGCATTTGTAGATGGCCTCCTGTTGTGTTATTGTGCACCTTTTATTTTATATATTTAGTCTCAAACAGCAGTGAGTTACACCCATTTTATTTTTCATTTTAGAAAAAGTAATTGGAAAAGCAAACTCATGGGGTCAGAAGACATTAATACATTCTCTTTTCTCTCTGTCCTTTCCTCGTCTCCTTCTATTTTTCTCTTTGCTATTTCTGCTGCTCCTTTACATCAGCATGTTGCTGCAAAGTGTCACTGTGATCTGATAGCCTGGATCACTTGCCTCAAATGTATGCTCATTGGAATTGGGATCGTATTTAGTCTGGTATCTTGAAGAATCAGACACATCTCCATTATTTCTGCTCCATGTTACAGCCGGCGTCGGGTCTCCAGTGACAATGGCCTTGAAAAAAGCAAATTTGCCTGTAAAAAAATACAAGGATAAAGTCACCTCATAAATAAACAGATATATATATTTATAGGATGATTCATTATTTGTTGTATATTGTAAATGCAAGCGTTGGACAATCTTGCTTATGCAAAATGATAGCAGCACAGACTTGATAGTCTTATCACTTTTCAGTCATTTGAATTTAATTTTATCTGCCTGACACAGGAGTGTGAGTGTTGAATAGCAGCGCTCTGCTCCCACTGGGCCATTGCGCAAAAGTCATGGGTCTAAACCATTATGCAGAATCATGGAAATTCCACCTTGGAATATTTAAACATTAATGTTAAAAATTATTCTCATACTATCAGTCTTACCCTCTTGGATGGTCAAAGCAATAGGCTTGCGGGTGAAGTCCGGATGGCTCTTTCCCTCTGGCAGCGTCTCGATAAACTGTGTAATCATCACCCCGGGGACCTTCGATTTTTTCTTGAACCCCACTGTCATCATTGGAAAATTAAAAGTCAGCGGCAATACATTTGACACTTAAAAAGAGAAAACATTGAAAAAACAAACAAATCATCACCTACGCAAACTATGCTGAAACACATTCTAGGACATGACATATTGAAGTATTTAATGCAACCATGGTGTCAGTTTATCAGTATCCACACCTGTGAGTATGAGGTTCTAGTGGCGTAAAATTTAACCTGAGTACCGATATGTATAGTGATGCACCGACTGTGCAAATCCACACGCATAACAGAAGTACACCAACACAGCATATGAATACAAACACTGTGTATCAGTTCCTCATGAGAAATAAAAAAAATACAGCTGATGGCATCTTATCGCTATTCCTCTAAGCCTACCTTCTTTAACTATTGTCCACATCAGGACCTGATGAGGCACATGTTGATGGTACATTCAGCATCCCCTTGAATTATGGATTAGACTGAAATAACTAATGGATGGTAATTAAAACTACAGTATTTGGTATGATGAGTGGCTACATTGTAAGGTTTAGCGGATGAGGCTAAATCACATCAGCATCACAGGTTAATCAAAGTTATATCTCAATCATTTTCAAACTCATTGTTCTTGTCTTTCCATGTCAGGTTGCAGGGTTATTCAATGGCTATGTGTTCTGTCGATGCACAAAATGGTCTATTAAAATGGACAACATCTCACTCTGTTGCTTTTTCGCAGATGAATTTGTTCATTATAAGCCTGTAAAGTACCTCTACCTCTTTATGAGCACCCGTCTACAGTACAGGCTGTAGTGCAGTCTAATATGCTGCCTTGATGAAGGCAAGTTAATTGACTATTTCAGGCAACATATAGATATTGATATATACAGTTGTAAGACTATATTTTCCATTAATCTTGACTCCATGATGACATGATACAAATACTGAGCTTTTGTCATTGTTTTTTAATGGAAAAAGTATTTTCAAGACAAGGGTCCTTTAGATTTAAGGGTTGAAACTATCAGCAGGTCCTACCAAGGGATGCTCAGATTTGATCTCTGCCAGGTTCAGATTACCACTTTCATTTATTTTCTTTCTCATCACCTCTCTGTTGCAAATAAATGTGGAATAAAAGAACAAAATGTAAGCTGTTGAGTAGATACACTAGCTTGATATGGAGCGTATTTGAAAATGAAATGCTACTTCTGCCCTTACCTTGGCCAGCGGCTGTCCCATCCGTCACTGCTGATCGTCTCACCATCGTGGGTCCTTAGTTCAACAGTAACTGTCCAACTGCAACAGAGGGTGGAAAGGATTTTAGTAAAGTATTTATCTGATCTGTTCGAATAGCAAATTCATTCTTTTCAGAATACATTAATTAATTCACTGGTAGCTTCTCTGTGTGTTTTGCAGTAATAATGTACTCATGAAATAAAATTTAAGGATTTAGATTTAAAGTTCAACTCGACAAAAGTTTTGCGTGGTGAGATTTGATTTGACTAGATTGGGAAAAGTGTTGAATCTGCACATGTTCCGCGGTTTGAAAGTTGTATTTTGAGATGTTGTTATACCTGTTTAAATTCAGGGTCCTGGGGGGGGCTGATAATTTGAACAGATTATAATTTTTTTTTTTAAAGTTACAGAACAGGCCAATGCTTTCACACCGGTGAAACCATTGAAACCACCAATTGCAACTGCAGACTCTCAGTATAGAGTAAAAGACACAAAAACAGGGTTTTCTGTGCTATGCTGCTACTCGCTGTGGGTGAGTGTTATCACGTTCCACAAAATTAAGATCCTCTTAAGTGTAGAATTTCACAACCACCTGATGTAATTTCTTACCAAGCTTTAAATGTAATTATTCAAGGGTATTTGGTGTCCCTTAAAGCGGTTGGCTAGATGCTCAAATAACTATATGCTTATCAAATGAGCCTTTTTATGATCTGTCAGTTCCATTCACAGCAGGGATCGCTACTAGAACGATCTTTTATTACACACATGGCTGCTAAACTTGGAACGACAAATGTCATGTCACAAAAATAGGCTGATGGAGCATTAATGCTAATAGATTCAGTGTTGGTGGGGCTTAAGAGGATTTACAGAAATTCTCATTTATGTTCCTCTATGCTTAGCACATATTAACTTCATATGATGTAGGACCAGCATACATTTGCATGATATTAGGGGTTTATAAAGTAAGTTTGTGGAAGATGCAATTACACCAATTATAGTACATTGAAGTGATTTGTGATAGTGCTATTTTATAGTTATTTGCTGTTAGTGAGCTCTTTCTGGTATTTTGACTTCATCATCATCATCATCATCTTTACGATCATATAATGTTTTTTTCATATAACTTCAATAAAATGAGGCATTTGTTAAACTGCTCTTAAATTTAAAGTTGCAAAACTTTTTACACTGGTGGTACTGGTATAGGTATATAATATAGACATTAGCTACTGTATATAATATAGCCAGATGATTGTAAACTGTAATAAAGGTGCAACAAAATTTAGTTTTATTGATTAAAATAGCACAATTTAAACAAGAAATCTCAATAACCTCAAATATTTAGAATTATTAAAAAAAACAACTTTTGTTGAAAGTGCTTAGCAAGTTCAAATAAGCCAATGATCATATATGTTCTTCCGTTTCTTACTGGTATACTGGCTATACAAGTACCACACCAGTATTTGTGCATTTGGTTTAGCTCCCTCTCATTTATCATCACATGTATTAGTCCGTTATTAGATTCCTTGAGTTGCTGACTCTATTTTAGAGGAAGTTTTTCAGGTATTGTACTGAATTAAAGTAACAATCAGGGTCAGACAGACTCCTTCTGTTATTGCTGAGTGCTGTTAGTGTCACCTGTGGGCTACTGAATTGTGCATTGTGCATGAGTTATACATCTCTGGCCAATAGAGGCAGAGCAGAGTGTGAACTTAGCCTTATGGCTAAAAGATTGTGCTACTCGAAATATTTTCACAATGTTAGCAGGTCTCTCACAATAATAATAAGACGAACATGTAGGTTTATGGGCCTTGATGAGGTTTGCACTCCACAGTGTCATTCTAGTTTCATTAATCCTATGTGGAGCTGTTTCATAAAGGTAAGTTCATACAAAATAGGCTCAGTTCATCAAATAAGGTGCGTCTGGTTTGCAGCGTTTCTAAAACATTTCCTGTAAATGTCCCGATTGAACGATGATGTAAGATTTATCAGCATGATAAATGTTCCAGACAGCTTTTTTAAAGATGTTGCCTGAGAGTTGCTGATGACGTAGATTATGATATGATAGGATTATCTGCAACCTTTCATGAAAAGAATCTGCACAGACCTGGCAGCAGCGTGTGTAGGTGTGAGACATTCTATGGTGTCGATGGAAGATGAGAAAACTAGATGGTCATCTGATAGGTCACATGCCACTTAAAAGTTAACGTCCCATCTCGAGCATCATATTAATGTCACTGTTGACATCAGTTTTACTATGACAACCCTGCTCAGTATAGCAAGTTTAAAATTCTTTTTTTTTTGTGATGTTCTGAAAAAATATATTTATTATACCCCAAATATTGACATGTCATGGATTTCAATTGGCTGCTAACCTAGTTAGCACCTGAATGTTTTAAAGTGCGGCTGAATATGGTAACAGAAGATATGCTGTGCTAAATATGCTGTAACAGTATATGCAATATGCTAACTATGATGAGCACTTCACATACAAATCGCTGCTCTTTAGCTTATTTCTTGCTGAACACTCACTGCATACTAATTCTAAGAGCTTCTGAGCTCCACTCTAAGCAGCCTCCTCACTGTGAGAGCTGCTTTTTATGGGTTTCATGTGGCCTGTGCTGCCGTTGAGGCTACCAGCTGTTTATGTGACCAGCGCTGAAATACAGCACTGGACAGTATAGTCAAGAGACAGAGAGCATCATAAAAATGATTAAAAGCAAGACACTACTAAGGGCATGTTCGCAAAGTATGTGGCTATCTATGGAGTCGACGTTAAAGCTGATCACGTGAGGGAACTGAGGGGGGGCGGGTTTCTTATTTGGGTTGTGAACAAGCTCTCTCTTTTGCATGGCAAAGAGATAAATGATATGCTATATTGGTAAAACCTGGAGAAAGGAGTGAACTATGCAGTAAAAATGAAAGATGATTTCATAAATTTTTTTTAAAATAGAAGGATGCCCCTTAGAAGTTGATTTTTGTTGCTTTACCACCTGTGTGACAGAACAAATACATACAATAATGAATATTAAGTAAGCTTTTTTTCTTTAATTGACCCAACATGTGCACAGGATCTTGTGACCCCACAAGCTTTAGCAGTTATGTCGAACTGTTATTCATGGAGCTGTAAATTAGGGGAAATGAGCAAAAACTTAACACTAATATAAAATTAAAAAAACACATTTGAATGAGTATTAAAGCAGCAAAAATACGGAAACCATTCTATAACACTTTAAATAATGTGAATGATTAAAAACTAAAATACTACATCTACGTATCAGCAATTTCTAAAAGCAGGCAGCTCAATTGCATTCATAGGACCTTTCCACACTTTGCCACATAAACTTGAGTGTTTCCTTTAGGTTAGATGTTAATCAGCCACAGTGTTTAAGTCTGTTACTGCCAACTTTAAATTCGTAACATCTCCATCTAAGAGTTGGTGCTCTGAGATGAATGATGGACTTACCTCAGTGCTCCTGTGGTCCTCTTGGGTGGTGCTGCTTCCCAGTCTGATATTTGAGTGTTGCCTCCTTGCCGTTAAATCCCATTCCTACAGGAATGTCAATGACTCTGCGTCAAGCAATCCATGTTGTTAGACATGGTGTCTGCCAGGAGAGGGGATTGCGTTTTATTTTTTGACGTACATCACATCATCTAACAAGGGGGAGGAGGGGAAGCCTCTCGATGAGTCGACCGTGACTGTGCTGAAAAGTGAACTTAATCCAGCTCTTCTTACAATATCAGTACATAGATTCTCTATTGTCCACTGTACCGTTGTGCTTATGTGAAAGGTTGCTTTTGAGGTGACTTTATATGTATATCTCTTGCACTTTACCTTTTGCAATTCATATGGATTCCTTTCACTTTAATTTAGCAGGGGAAATGTGGACGCTGGTGTAACCTCTCTGCGTGTTAGACTTCAGTTATGTCAGTCAGTGTTGTCCCTCTTGGATTGTGGAGATGAAAGCAAGAACAGTTTTGCAGTGAGAGCGACATGATGACAGCCAGGTATGCCCATGCTGACACCGTTGTGACGCTATAGGAGAACAACAACACATTATATTAATGTTTAGATGCACTAATGACTACTGTTGGCACAAGCTAAAAATAGAATGTATTCATTAGATGATCAGGCAGACTTGAATAGAATCTTGCAGGTAGATTTATCTCAGAAATGAGATAATGTAAAAAGAAAAAGAAAAAAAAAGTTTTGGTCATCTTAGCTTTAATTTATTAGGATGTATAAGTAGTTGCATTTTCCCATCCTCAGCTAGTCTCTTTACAGGCGTCACGTGAAATTACAGATGTATCCAGTCATTCAGGCATGTATGGAAGTCTGAAATCACCACACAGGGAAACAGATAATCGATCATTTAATTTATTTTACAGTGATGCATTCGTTTTAATCAGTAAACCCCGGAATCCAATGTCAATGAGCATTTATAAAATCTCACCACATAACAAAGCACAAGAAATCCATTCCTTTTCATTTCAGGTGATGGCCAACAACAATCTGTTGAGCAGTAAAGGCCTTTTGTAAAACAGCATTTGAAGCTAGACACCAGATGTATTTGATAGTGCTCTGTAATAGGCACAGACTGGGAGTTTATCTGAAACTCATTTAAATGTAAATGTGGTTTAGCAGAAGGCTGATGCTAATATGTTACAACTCAAGGTATTCTAGAAAAGGCTGACCTCACTGTTGACATATGAAGAAAGACAGACCACATGCTTCACATGTATGCGGACACAGTTGCAGGTCAACTCGTGTTTAATTTGGCTCCATTAACAACATAGCTGTGCATTCTCAGTTTTCATTAAGATGTCAGTTATAACCAGATTAAGTACACATACAGTACAGTGAGCAGAAAATACATGTCTGAAATGAATTTGTGAAATAATGGTGAATATGTCACCAGGTTTGTGATTAGTGTTATTTTTTTATACAGGTATGAGCAAACCAGGTTAAAAGGCTGCCCTTATTAAACTTATTATTTAAGAGCTACATCAGCCGTATAAGAAAAACAAAAAGTTCAAATACGAAGTTGACTTTTTGCTGATACTATTTGAAATGAGAAATATCCAGAAAGATAATTTTAAACAATGTGAAACGTGAATCCGTTGTACAGTGACCACCTTGAGCGTATTTCCTTACATGCGAGACGTCATTCGGATTCCTCGTGGAGTCACTGGAACTTTAAACCACAACCCAGATATTGTAGTCCTAGTAATAACAGAGGTATGCTCAGTTTGAGCACGATTGTGTGTGTGTGTGTGTGTGGATATTTAAAGCAGAGTAATAAAAGCGGATTGGCACAGGAACTATGACTGTTCTCAGGCATGCGAAGCTGATATGAGAGGTTTGATTTTTTTTTAAAGTCTTTTATTGCTAAAGGTCACTGAAGTCAGGAGCTTTGAATTCTACACTGCACAACAATGACAGAACAGCCTGGCATTACACAACCTAATGCACCATGGGCAAAGGGAAACCATCTATGTGTTGACAACTATGTCAAAACTATGAAGAGCTATGTGTAAAACGCATTTCAATTTCGGCTAAGTGGTGAAAATCCCTGTTTTAAAGGAATAAGGCGTCTTTTTAATTTGCCAGATTCAGTGAAACTTTTCTTTTGTGTGTATTTTAAGCAACAGGAACAATATTTGTAATGTTTTTAGCACATCACCGAGAGGATATGCTAAATACTATTAAAATGTGTTTAGTGGCTTTTAAATGTCAAAGACAACTACTATAAACTCCATGTAAAGAGGATGTCATGTGGCTACCGATAATATTGGTCTGTCTAGGACTTTACACAGGAAGATGCACAGTTGTTTGCAAGGTACTTAGCCATGCACATGACATGTTATTATTTATGACTTTTTAAAAGTGCGCAAACACATGTTTGCAGTAAAGGAGAAATTTGAAGCCATGTGACTGAAGGCAAAGCGGAAGCAGCCCACGTGAAGTTAAATAAAGGCACAATGAAGGTCTCACTGTGTGCCAGGGCTACAGTAGGTGGTAAACTGAAAACTGCTTCTTATTCATGTACTGATTGTAATCACATAATAGGATATACATACATGCATACATAGGATGTACATAATTACTACATAATCATGTTTATTCATACACAAGCTACACTATCATAGATACTAGATATTTTTAGGTGAGAATGGTCTTATATTTACAGAATGATGACTGGTTGGATTGTACCTGAATGCAACAGTAACTAGAATGGCACTCAATAGCCACCCATTTAAATCTGGTGGATCCTCAACAATTTTAATCAAGATCCGTGCATTATTCCCTGAGGAAATATAGACAGTGTCTAAAAGAACAATGTTAAAAAAAGTGGAAAAAACAAAAATCCTGGATCCACCCCTTTATCCTGATCCGTTAGCAGTCATCACAGCTTCCCAAAGCCCAATGATGTGTTGAAATTGTTTGATTTGTCAGACCAAAACCCGAAGTATCACAAGACAAAAGAAAAGAATCAAATTCTCACATATTAGAAGCTGTAACCACCAAATGTTGGGTCTTATTTTTTTTTACTTCAAAATTAAATAGTATGAAATTGTATTTAAGGGCATGAAAACTGAGAGAAAAAAAAGTCTAAAATGCCACTATAGGTTTTGAGAGTCTAAAAACTCTTTTACGTTCCATCTAAAATTATATAAAACACATAAAAACAGAATATTCCCACTTCAGAGGCTTAGCCTGTCAAGGTTTTATGCTTTTGTGTTGTGAAACAATCAGTTTTTAAACGTTTTTTCATGAGATTTCCTTGTTCAGCTAACAGAATATCAGCTCTACATTCTACACTACTATAAAGTTGTTTTTCTTAAACCTGCCTTTTCTTCACTCGTCTCCTGATTGTTCATTCTGCTCATGTGGTGTTGTAGCGCTCAGGCCTTTTATTTATTCCTATTGTGAACTCCCAAGTGTGTTATCTTGTACCCGTCTGTGTTTTCCTTGTGCCCTACATTCTCGGTGGATCTATATGCCAGCGTGTCTGCCTCTTCTGCTCTGCTCGCCTGGAGACTTCTGAAACAAAGCTCAGCCTTGAATCAGACTGTTACAGCCACACTGGACCCTCCACCACCAGCCCACACCTCTATTAGCACCTTCAATTAACTGGTTAAACCTTCCTCCGTCTCTGAGTCCAGTTTTCTGAGTCAAATCATAACACTAGATGGTCAACTTGTTAGCAGTGGCACGTTAAATTTTAAATGTTGACATTAGCATTTAAACTAATAACAAACTCATGATTAAATTTAGATAAAATGTAAACAAGTAAGAACTTTCTCAGTTGAACAGGTATGATTTATTTACATCACTGCGTAATGATTCATAACTCAAATATACCTCAGCCATATTGTCATATTGTCAATTTTCCAAAAGCCAGCAGTTTTTCTGAGGAAATATAATCACAGCTCAGGGAAAAAAATAAATCAATAAACAAACATGCTTGGGTGCGTGCTAAGCATATAATTCATGCTGAGTCTCGGATGTTTCTGGTCAAGTGCTCTTTGCTTCCATCAGATAAATTGTAATTTAGAATTAATTGAGTTTGCACACAAATACAACCGTCTCTGAATCCACTAAATGTATTATTCGTGCTTAACATTGTGGATTGTTATCGAGAGCTTACTCTCTCTCTCTTCCCCAGACTTTAACAAACAGCGTATTAATACAGTAATTCATGAAAAACAAAAACAAAAAAAATCTTGTCCTTGTATTTCATTCTTTGAGTTTAGGCCCGCTGCAGCATCTTAATCTGAAGGAGAAGGGAGAGAAGGGAAAAGTTAAAACATACCAAAGGAGTAGAATTCAAGATGGAACAAATACTTTTTAATGAGTTTTTACCTTTGACAACAAGTTTAGTCGAACACTCCACTCTCCCCAGAGAGTTTTCCGCAGTGACGGTGTAATCCCCGCTGTCTTTGGAGCCCACTTTTAGAATCACCATGGAGCAGACCCCACATGTGTTAGTGATGTAATAGTTAGTGTTGGTGTTGAGGCTGATGTTATTTCTGTACCAGGTAACATGGGGTTTGGGGTTTCCCGTCACTGCACAACTCATGTAGCACTCGTAGCTCTCTGGACTGTTGTGGGTTTTTAGAGGAACAGTGAATGAAGGAGGCGTCTCAAAGCTAGAGTCCTTGGAGGCAGGAAGGTTTAAAGAAAAGGTTTCTGGAAAGAGGAAAAGGGAAAGAAAGGGGTTCATAACATATCGATTGACACCCTTTTCATTGCTGTATTCCCTTTAGTCGCCTGTTAATTAGTTCATTGATCTTCAGAGTCTATGGCAGAATATGTAGGAGTATCAAATGTTCTGTCTTTCATGGTACATTTCAGGCACATAGGGCAGTCAAATCATTTATTATCAATGATAATGGACCTTGCATTTTGCCTTACAGAATGCTCTGTCCATATGCACTGACATTCTTATCGTCGCTGTTTATCTTTTTTATGTATGACTGATGTTCTAAAACCCGATTACATTCAAGCATATTCGATAACATTCCCATTTAACACACTTAACCAGCAAAACGAGTGAAACAATCAGTTTTCAATCAGTTTAGTTAAACCTGCCTTTTCTTCTCTTCACTTCCCAGGTTGGTGACTCAGAGGGTTCGGAAATCCCCATGTCATTCTTGGCATAGACACGGAACTTATACTGCCGTCCAGGCATGATGTTAATGGCAGTGAACTTGTTATTAAAGAGACGGTCTGCCACGGTTTGCCAAGTACGCTTAACAGAGTCACGCCTGGTGATCATGTAGTGCAGCCTGTCATCTTTCTTCTCATCGGGCGAGGGAGTCCAGGAGACCGTCACGGTTCCTGACACGTTCTCGTCCAGCTCCGTTGGGCCTGGAGGCTTGGGGTCATCTACACACAGGTAGGACAGCATCATTAGAGTCCTGATGTTCTATGTTAATGCTGACTGCATTGATAATACCTCCACACTAAGTCTGTCCTCTCATTTAACTTTACACATGCAGCCCTTGTGACGATTTGACGATTTTTCTTTATTTATTTCAGCCTGACTTTTCTTTGCATAAAGAATATGAAATATTTTCAAAGCTTATTTGTTTGAATTCTGGTGGTATGAAAGCCGTTTTTGCTTCCTCCAAACACTGAAGCATCTATGAAATGAGCTTAAAAATAAAGCATATCACATTTGAAAATCTGTAAAGCTTGGGAAATAGTTTAACTTTTATTTGTTACAGAATAGTCTACTGTACCCGTGACTCTTATCTCAACGCTGGAGGTCTCCTGACCAACAAGGTTCTTGACAATGATTGTGTAGATCCCACTGTCATGACGCTCTGATGAGGGGATCATTAGCTGCGATGACGTGTCTGAGTTGCTCACTGTCACATGCTTTGGTACAGGAAGACTGTCCTTGAGCCAGTTAATAGTCGGTACTGGAGATGCCTGTCAACAACAGGAGATGCAGGGATACAATCAGGGTTTAGACGTTTTAGAGCAGCAGAGACATGATTCATTATTTTTGTATGACTGTTTTACTGAACCTGGAAGTTGAAGTTGATTCGAGTGGCGTTACCAGCTCTCATTACGATGAAGTTCTTGATTTTTTTATCAGTGAACTGAGGTCTCACTGTGGCAAAAGTGTGGGAAGAGTTTTAGACAAACATATTGAGAAAAATAATGAAATGAATCAAATTGTGACCGTTAACACTGGCTCACCTGGAGGAGGCATTGCAATGATATAATTGTCCAACTCTTGGGGCTCACCATCTCCACCCTCATTAGTGGCTACAACTCTTACCCAGTACATGGCCATAGACTTCAAACCCATAATAGTATAGGAGTTCATAATGATGGCGCTGGAGTTACAGCGACCCCATTCTGGGTTTTCTGCTGGTCTCAGCTCCACAAAGTACCCCTTGGCCTCATCTTGAACCCCTTCCTCCTCTGTGGGTTTAGCCCAGCCCAGTGATAAGGTGCTGTATGTGGAGTCTGTCACTTTCAGGTCAATAACTTGACCAGGGGGCTCTGAGAGTGTAAACAGTGAGGCAATTTAGAATTGACAAATGAACAATTAAACATTGAGATAACAGATAACATGAATATAGCTTTTGTTGCTAATGACTTACTCTTTGGATCTCTTGCAATCACATATTCAGAAGGCGCACTTGGCTCTCCAGCCCCAGAAATGTTGATAGCTGATACACGGAACTCATACTCGATACCTTCAACAACGTCCTTCACGGCATACTTTTTCTCTGTTGGCATGTCAAAAAGTCTAGTTAAAGTTATAAAATATATATACATATTTCAGTCAGACAACTCAGGAGTTTCAAACGTTTATTATTACAGCAGCAGGACATATAGACATTGAGTTTAGAGTTTAGGCTCTGAACTCATCACTCCCCGCAGATATCTTTATATGAATATATTGGGGAGTGATGACGAAACTTCCTAAACCCCCCCAATCAGAGCCTACAGGTGGGGATGCTGAAAGTGCTCAGCAAGTGGAGCAGCAGCAGCACTGACAGGCAGAGGGAGAGATGGGAAATTGTTGCACCTTAATTAGACGACCAAATTTGGAGGGTGTGTTGACGACGTCTGAGGAGAACGAGGCATGTCGTGTGCATATGTGTGTTTGCAGCAGTGCAGCTTGAATTGTCTGCTTGAACTAGCTTGCATGCTTCGCTTCATACATATAAAAAAAAGACTTACTTTCGTAGTTTCTAAAAAAGAAATTGAATTTCACCTGACAATGTCCCATCTGTATTCAAACTGTAAACAAAAACATTGTATTTTTAAAAAAGTCAGTAGTTCTCGAATGGTCTTACCTTTGATGGGCTCATCAGGTGGGTTGACAAGGCCCCATAGATTACTGCCATTCTTGCGTTTCTCCACATTGTATCCCAAAATGTTGGTTCCTCCAGTATTACTAGGTGCAGTCCAAGCCAGATTGATGCAGTCTTTGAAAGCACTCACAATTTTTGGTGTAGAGGGAGGTCCAGGGTATGCTGAAAGAGTTCCAAAATGTATTAAGTGACTCACACAAAGTCTTTTTTTTGTAAGCCACAATATTTGAGGCACTTGTTAGGAGGCTCACCCTTTGTTCCTGCCTGAATGTCATCAGTCTCATACATTTCGCTGATTCCTTGATCAGTTTCTGCCCTGATGTGATAGCAGTACTTCCTGCCATGATCCACATCAGTGTCCCTGTATTTAGCCTCTGGACCAATCTTGCCCAGTTTCTTCCAGCTGTTTCGGCCAATTTGTTGGCGCTCCAGAATGTAGTCTGTGATGGGGGAGCCTCCATCATCTTTGGGAGTTCTCCATTTGAAGTCAATGCAATTTGAAGAACTTTCGATAATATCCACAGGGCCCATGGGTGGTGTTGGTTTATCTGTAGTATGACAGAAGAATTAACACCAAACTCATCCATAGCGTATATTATATGTATGTCTTTTGTGCAAATTTAGACCATACTGTTCCGAGCATGCAGTATACAAACCTAACACAACAAGCTGAGAGATGGCCTCCGTTGTTCCACATTCATTTTTAACCTTAACCTTGATTTCTCCTGAGGTTTTGCGTTTGCACTTAGTTAGACGCAGGCGGGTGTGTGCGCTGGACTTCTCAATCTTGATATTAGTATCATCGAACAGCTCTTCGCCCTCATGGTACCACTGGATCTTCATTGGTTCCCTCCCAACAAAGGACAACATGAATACTACATCTTTCCCAGTTTTGATTTTAGCAGGTTTTGCGAACTCAGAGAGTTCATCTTGATTAAATCTTGGAGGATCTAGCAGGAAAGAAAACACAGTTTTTCAAACTTTTATTGCTGAGCTAAAAAGAATATTGTTTTGTTCATTTTCACAGTGGCTGCCCTTTTTGTTTAACCTGAGTTGTAGTACCACAAAGAATTTCCATGTACAATACCTTCAACTTTTAGCACAGCTTCTGTTTTACGCCCATCAGCTTCACATTTGTACTTTCCAGCATCATCTTCTTTGCAGTTTTTGATAATTAGTTTGCGATAAGTCCGATCTTTAACAATACAGATATCATCTGTAGCTGTTATCTGAAAAGCACACAGGAAAACAAATTTAAATCTCTGAAGGTTAAACATGAATACGATTACTCTATCGACTCATGCGGGGGTTTTTTTTTTTTTTTCTTTACCTCATTGCCATCTTTGTACCAGAGTCCATCACAGTCCTCACTGCTCAGCCTGCAGACCAGCTCTGCATCAGTACCGATGATGGCAGTTACATCGGAGAGTCCACTGGTGAAATATACTCCTGGGTCTAAAGGAAACACAACTTTACCGTTAACTGGGAACAGAAAGATATCGATAATACATTACTATGTTCATGTCCATCTTACCAACAACTGTATCGGGGACCAGTGGGCCTTTTCTCACTCTCTTCCTTTTCTCTTGAACAGGCTCCATCTCTTCAGTATCAGCGACTTGAGCAGGAGCTTCTCCCTCCTTTGCTGGTTCCTCCTGCTTTGGTTCTGATGATGTTTTAGACACTTTTTTCCCCTCAACATGCTCTTCCCCCTCAACATGCTCTTCCCCCTCAACACCCTCTTCCCCCTCAACACCCTCTTCCCCCTCAACATCCTCTTCCTCCTCAACTTCCTCTTCCTCTTCATCTTCCTCTTCCTCCTCTACCTCCTCTGCAATAGCGGTTGTTTCTGCATCTGTGCCTTCTCCCCCCTCAGCCTTTGCGGCTGCCTTTTTCTTTGCCTTCGCCTTGGTTTTTGTCTTTCCCTTTGCCTCCACCTTTCCCTCGGCCTTTGCCTTTGCCTTTGCCTCCGCCTTTGCTTTCGCCTTTGCTTCAGCTTAAGCTTTGGCTCTGGCTTCTGCTTCCGCTTTTGCTTTAGCTTCAGCTTCTGCTTTTTCAGCTGCGGCTGCGGCTGCTGCTGCAGCTGCTGCCGCTTGCTCCACCTTTACCTTTGCAATCAACTCATCTTTGTCTTTCTGGATCTTGGCATTTTGTTCCTGGGCAATCTTCAAAAGGTCTTCTCTTCCACCACCTGCTCTGGTAGTTTTGCGAGCTTTCTTCTTTCCTTGTGTGTTTGGATCAGTGTCAACTAATGAAAAACCCACAGGGCATTTTTTAATGCTTTACAGGACATTTTCAACACTTGGCAAATCTATGTTGTCTAAAAAGATAACAGTATTTATAGATATTTGAAATATGTAAAACGTACCCTCCACTATAAGCCAGGCGTTGCAGGATGCCATTCCAGCCACGGCTGTGTATATTCCTTTGTCCAGTGGCATGCAGTCCTTTACCACCAAAGTGTGAATCAGCATGTCCTCTGACACAAGGATGTCAAATTTGTCTCCTTGCTCTAGTGGGATGTTTTTTCCTTTCCAAGTTATCCTTTTCAGGGGTTGTGATACGACACACTCAAACACAGCATCCTCTCTTTCCTCTGCTTTCACATCTTCAATCTTGACCAAGAAGTCTACATTAGGAACTAGATGAAATTAAAGAAAGCATATAGATTAACATGATATCTTGCATTTCCTGTCACAGGAAACCTCATGTAGTAATCATGCTTCTTTGACTGTATAGATAATTTGTAGATAATTCATTGGTGCGTCATCGTACGTTTAAAGTCAGTCGAGAAAATCTTGACTCCGTCAACCTCCACTTGATATAATCCTGCATCCTCGGGATCAACACCATTGATGCTGAACACAAACTTCTTCCCCACCTGCTTCAGTCCATGTTTTTCCTCTGTTTCTGCATCATAAGGAATCATAACTCCGTCCTGTTCAAACATAAGCAGTCATAAATGTCATAGCAATGTATGTGTGCGTCTGTGTTGCAGACTATGCAATATGTCATTTGAAAAAAGTGAAAACTCAAAATGAAACATCTCACCTTGAATAAGAAGATTTTGCTGGTAGAGTCCTTAAGGGACATTTCCAGTTCAAACTCTGCATCACCAGTATCTTTCAGTTCAATGGGCTTTAGGTTGCAAAGTCTCTCAACAACCTATAGTAAGTGCAATTGGAAAAAAACAAACAAATGTTTGTATTTCTTGTATTCATTCATCTTATTATAGATGTACGTGTGTTTTTTACATTTAGATGAAGCTGAAACATACTTTTTCTTGCTCTTGCTCTCTTTCGATCTTTTTCTCATTAAGTTTTGTCAGCATCCCACGAAAATCAGTGACACCATACTGAGAACAGATCGACTCGTAATCTTTCTTCTCTGCACTCATCAACAGGTCCCAAAACTTTTCATCGGTTTCCGGTTTCTTCTCTTCCTTTTGCTCAAGGTCAACCCTACAAAAATAAAATAAACATATTATTAGACTTATTTAGATAATTATCAAACATGCCGAGGAAATAACAACAAAACATTTGTGAATTTACTACATACTTATTTTTTAAGGCCTTTTTGAAGTCCTCAGGTGTCTCACGGACAGCTACAAGAAGACCAGCAGCTTGGTTACAACTTTCAGAAAAATGCCCTTAATATATTATAGATAAAATGTAGTCTGCGTACCTGTTCTTGATTGTTGCATGGCTCTGCTCTTTTTAAAGCCAACTGAAGTGGAAGAAATTAAAGTGAAGTGAGACGGATGTAATTTATCTTACAAATAGTTTAGATCTCTTGTATAATGGAATAAAAGCAAGTTACTGACCCTCAATAATATTAAGTGCAGCAGTAACAACAGCTTTTCCATATTCATTTTTGGCATAACATTTGTAGGTGTCCGCTTGATCGACCGATACATCTGGAATCTGTCAATCAATATAATAATCACTATTTTTTACAAGACCGCTATACTGTAAAACAGCTTTATTGATCCACCAGTCTTGTTTAGAATTTATTTGAATAAATAGTGACAGTGACACATGCTCAGTGAAGCTCACCTGAAGCTGATGTTCACCAGAACTTGGTTCGTAGATGATTTTGTACCTTTCTTCATCGATTTCCCCGTTACTCCTCATCCAGGTGACGGTAGGTGTTGGGTTACCCGTAATGACTGCTCTGAAGATGACGTTTTTTCCTACAGACACGGTTAGAAGAATGTTCTGTTATTGTAAATATTAGCTTATAGCAGCTTTTGAGCACATGGAGGTGGCACTGTATTTTACCTTCTTGAATAGTTATAGCGATGGGTTTCCGAGTGAAATCTGGGGTGGTCATGCCTTCAGGTAGTTCCTCCACATACTGGGTGATCATAACTCCTGGCACCTTTGACCTCTTTCTAATTTTCACTGTCATTAAATGGGATAAATTGCATTATTGACACATTTATGAAGGACTTGTGAAGACTTGACAGCTTTGACGTTTGTTATGTTTCATTACAGACTATACTGCATATGCATTGCCAAAAACAAACATGCTTGTTTGGCAGTGATTAGGAATGTAGTCACTTACCCTGCCCCGGAGCACTTGGCTCCTCTTCCTTAGCTTTCCGTATTTTAAACATCTTGATTTAAGACAACAGCCTCTCTGTTAAGGCAAAGTGTAATTTTAAAGCACTGATCACTTAATAAGGCAACACTGTTTGGATTGTTTAATGCAGTTATTTCTGCCCATTTTAACATTTCGGTGCAGTCCTGAGCTGTTAGTGTTTTTTGACCACTGTTAAGAGAATGCCCATCTGTCTGACATGCAGTTTATCTCCTCCAGATGGTCTGAGGCTGCAACAAGTGTCACAAATCATTGCTTTAACTAGGGGTTTGAGGCATTATGCATTTTTAAGTAAATCCTATCCTTGGAGAGACAATAAAACTGTAATGAGACACAATTTATTCATCCATTCAATTGGGCTAAATAATATGCAATGTGAGACATCAGTTTTAAACAATGACAGCAATATCTATTTCTCAAATGGATTCCTGAGTTAGTAACTTTATCTGTGCTGTAAATGGAATAATTTTTAAATACGTAACATTCCCTTTGCAGATTCCTGCAAGTGACAGGACTAATTTTGCAGGCAGCAGGTCACATACCACATAAAACTATCAATCATGACACAGGAAGTGACGCAAGTGGTTGTCTGCACATGTAACATAAGTTGTGACCAACTTTGTTTTTTTGGTCTGGCTCATTTCTTTTTAGCTTGAATTATGTGGACAAATGGCTTAAAAGATCAATGATAAAATTGAAAACATATAACCTCAGGCAAATGCTAAAAATGTGGCCAATTCCTTTCCCTTTTTTTTCTATGGTCAAATGAAATTTGGTCACTTTGATGACCAAGTGTTGCTTTAATCAATTCATAATTAGCCATGCATCATCCCTCATAGCCAATATTTCTTTAGAATAATCTTCAGACACCAAACAGTGACAAATCAAATGATTTTCGAAGCAAGTTTCAGCAAGTATTAGAGTATATTTTTACATTAATGTACTACTTCTTTAGTGATTTAATCATTTTTATCACAACATATTTAATATGTATAAGTCACAGAAAAATCCTGTGTTGCTTAAAGCAATTTATTTTAATTAAAATTTCATCTGAAAGGAAGAATCTAAATTAGATGATCACACATGTATTTGTTAAACTTTATTTGTTGACATTAGTTTAATGAAAGGAGCCTTTTTTCTAGTGTTGAATTTGATAGCTACTAAACAAATAATTTTAAATTTAATCAAAATAAATGAAGCTGAATTCTGACAGTTGATGAAGTACCTACATATTTAGCAGTTTTGCCCACTTGCTGCGCTGCTGTGAAGCTATATTTGTCTGAGAGAAAAAATAGCTATGGCAGTGGTGTTAAAAGTGATATGATTATGAATAACATGTGAGATCCATATGTCCTAGATGTCAGAATTTATCTACAGACCATACAATTTTACTTTGACCCCTTTATATTAAAGTACTAAATGATTGGCCCCATACTGTAACTCTTAGATCTTTCCATGAGGAACACATCCTAGTATGATTATATGAATAAATTTGTATGTGAAGTTTTTGTTTTATTTAGTTTGACAATTACAGAAAAAAACATGTAACATAAAAAAAAACATCTCAATTTGGTTCTTCATATTAAAGTTTAGGGATGCTTGAATCATAGAAACTTAATAATTCTGACTGTCAGATTAGCTCATGGAACATGCATATTTACATAAACTTGTTTATAGAATAAATAGTTTAATGACCCCCATTAGGATTTTCTCAATAGAAGTGTACTTACTATTTTTTCAATAAACTGCTGTTCTCTGCTGTGCGTCGCCAGCCACGTTCCAGCTGGTTCTTAAGTGAGGGCTTGTCCTTTTGAGAGTAATAAAGCCTTTCAGAGACACTCTGACCAACCTAACCCACTGGTTTTCCACTGGGCCTCGAGGGGATAGGTTTACTGACATGCACTTTGGCCCTACAGGGGCTTGAACAGGGGGGCACCAGAGGAAACGCAGCATGAAGCATCCTAATCCCTCCCTCAAAAGTGGAATTCCTGCTTCAGCACTGCAGCAGGGTGCTTTTGGCTGCTCTTGTTAAAAAGTCTTATGAGAAGTAACATACATGTGTCATGTGTTGAGCTGCCTCTCTTTTAGCTTAGCTGCACATGGATGCAGGCTGATCTTCGTCCCATTTCACCAGAGGTAAGTGTCAATTAAATTCAGATGATTCTGAGCTCCTTGCATCATTTCATTTTATGTTGATAGAACATGTTTTGAAGCATCAGAATTATATTACCATAATCCTATGACGTCCTAAACATTAGGCAGTTTGCATGAGTATTTACTCTGACACCACTGGGCACAACCACACCAAATTCAAACTTCATTGTAATATTAATGAGCCACTCATCGAACTGACAGGTCAGAAATGAGAGACAGAGTAGGATTTATTTTAGAATCGTAATATGCGCTTCTCTTTGAAGATGAGAAATGCCACCACCCACTTGTCATATGTGTTTGAGCCCTGGGTGTAACTGTTCACCCTCTCTTCTTCAGTGACTCTAAACTTGGACAAATATCTGACCCCACAAAAATGCTCAGAGAGGTAATACAAGAAGACAGGATGTAACGTATTCACATAAACCTTCATAGATGTGAGCAAGTGGTATGAATTCTGATACTTTCTAGGCCAAGGCTTGACCCAGATGTATGATATATGGCCAAGTCTATAATCATACATGTTATTTTCTGTAAATTGTGTAGGTGGAATCTGTTACTTTTTAATTTTTTTTAAAGTGTTTACTGTTGCAAATCTTGAAGAATTAATGTAACAGTATGAAATGTGACTTGACACAAAACCCACACACATTTTCTTATGCAGAGCAGAATATAGCAGTCAATATCGGCTGTATTTTACTCATATTTTCTCATCTCATTTAATTGCAGTCAGTCACTCTGCACCTGAACAGAAACCTGCATCTGAAAATAAATTGAAAATACAAGCACATGATTTCATACACTTTACACAAACACTTAAACCAGTTTTGAAATGTTGCTACAAAGTTTCATTTGGTGTAAATATTTTTTGCTTTTTAACTTAAATTTTATTACAGTAGAATATGCAACAATCTATATTCATATTTAAAGCTTCCATTTTTATTGAGATTACACTTTTAACATGTTTGTGCCTTTTTCCATTCGTTCAGAAAAACACCATTCAGTATATTCGTACTTTTAAAATAAATCATTTCTACACAGTTTCATTTAATGTAATCTTTGCTTTTAAACATGCAATTTATCCGAATTAAAATCTGTCAGCTTGCACATTAATACTGATTGCTGCACTGCACTGACATTGCAAAATTTAGATGAAAGGAAAGAAAAAAATTTTATTTCAACATTTATATCCCCAAGACTTCATTGTGAGTTTTACTAATCCAGCCTTTTTAGGAAGTTTCTTCATCAAATAGAGTATTTAGCCTAAAAGGAAGGCGTCAGGGACAACATTAAATAATATTACATTCTGCATTTGCTTAACTCTGTAGATGCAGCATCTGCATCACCAACAACTTGGTTTCTGTTAGGGTTTTAGAGCAATTCTCCCATCTTCAGTGTGTCCATTTAGTCTGGGAAGAAAAAACAAAGGGAGTTATTAGTTTCAGATTTCAAAGATCAGTGATGTATTTCATGCATATGATGACATCTTTAAAATACAGGTACACTCCAGTCAGGATTTACCTCTGACTGTCAGTTTAGTGGCGCACTCTGCCCTCCCCATCGAGCTTTCTGCAACAATCTTGTACTCCCCGGTGTCTTTGGACCCAACTCTCAGTATGAGCAGAGAACAGACTCCACAGGTGTTGGTGATGTGGTAGTTAGTGTTGGTATTCAGACTGATATTGTCGCGGAGCCATGTCACATGAGGTGTTGGGTCTCCTGTTATTGCGCAGCTCATGTAGCATTCATAACCTTGAGGAGCACTGTGCAATTTCAATGGGACAAGGAACTTGGGAGGACACTGTAGATTACAGGCCTTGGTTTCTGGCATGTTTATGGTGAACTTTTCTGGGGAGAAGAGAAGATATGCATTGCAATGAATTAGAATTGTAATCATCTGACAGGGGAAGGTGTTCCAACATGGCCTGATGGTGGAGTATGATCAGAAATTACAGTATATGGTAAGGTCTATATAGTAAGGTCACGAGATCAGATCTTCATTATTATTCATGATTATCATCACTAAATTATTAACCATAATGATTTCATTGCTATATATATGGAATAAAAGAGTCTGTTACTCAACAACATAACTCAATAGTGCACAAAAAGAATAATTGCACTCAATATTAATTGATTGATCCCCGAGGCAAAATCTGTATTGGATCATTTACATTATAATACCTTGTTTTTATGACTATCCATAGACTTTTGACACTCCAATTCAAGTGCACTCAGAAACAGGAAGTTCTGGATTTTCTGTACTAACTCATGCAAATGAAATATAGCAAACTGCCCAGTGTAATAAAGGAGCATTGTTATGAAAGGTTCACCAGGAAAGACAGAGAAGGAATATTTGACCAATATGTGAGTATTATATTCGTTTAAGTGAAAAATGCATTGTTCCTTCAATTACAAGCATCGATTGGCTTTAAGACAAAATTGTGGGTCATGAAAAATTTAAATATACCTTTTTTGGCAGAAATCTGCCACTTTTGTGATTCAGAGGGTTTGGAGGAGCCCATGTCATTCTTTGCACAGACTCTGAACTGGTATTCTCGACCCGGCATTATGTTGCAGGCTGTGAATCTGTTGTTGAAGATGTGATCTGCAACAGTGTGCCATTTTCTTTTATTTGAGTCACGCTTCGTCACTATGTAGTGCAGCCTGTCGTCCCGTTTCTCATCTGGAGACTGGGTCCATGAAAGAGTCACTGTGCCAGGGACGTTTTCATCGATCTCCACAGGACCTGGTGGCTTGGGCTCATCTGGAGTTCAAATACAACACACAGTATATAGAATATGAAAAAAAAAAAAAAACATAGGAAGGGCCACTATTTTACCAAACTCACCTGTGACTCTAATTTCAATGCTGATAGTCTCCTGGCCGACAATGTTCTTGACAATGATTGTATAGATTCCAGTGTCTGCGCGCTCAGCAGAAGTAATCAGAAGTTGGGATGTTCCCTCTGTGTTGCTGATAGTTACCTTTTTAGACACTGGTGCTCCATCTTTCTGCCATATGATATCAGGCAAAGGAGAGGCCTTCAAACAATAGAAACATGTTGTTTTTGTCAGATTTGTCAGAAGACCTCATAAGATCATTATATATACAATGTAATACGTATATGCATTGTCATTGGGGTTGGGTTTTTAGGGGGGTGATTTTCATCATTTTATTTTGCTACTTTAATGGTCTGCCTCCAAAGAGCAAGAGCCACTGCTGAGCCACAGATCGTCATTCAGCGAGCTAACTCATTAGCACAAAGATGCCAGCAATGGCAGAGGGAGGAAGCAGAGATAAACAGAGCATAGAGAAAGATTCTTTTCACATATTCCTACCAAACATTAGCTGGTGATTGTTGGAACAGAGGAAAGACCAAGATAAAATTAAAAAAAATAAATATAAGTGGAAGAATATGTACTCTCTGGTCTCTTTGTTTATTTTCTTATACTAAAGAAGCTAATAGAGTTTGTGGATGCACACTGGGTGCTTGCACACATCTGCCATCTTAATGTGAGGATTATTAAGAAATACAGAGACATTAATGAGTTGGTTTGTTTTGAGCAGGTGAACAAAAAGAGAGCCAGGTTACTTTGGTATGCCGATCACCAGTGGGAACTCACTGCTGTGCAAATATATCAACAGTCACCAGTTATTGTAATCCTAACCTTGTGCAATTGGAAAATTTGAACACATAGCCCAACCCTAAGTGTTGCGGAGAATGTAAGTCTTATTAATTGCTTCCTGCATTACCTTAAAGTTGATGTGGAATCTTGCAGAATTCCCTGATCTCACCACCATGAAACTCTTGATTTTGGCATCCGTGAAACGTGGTCTCACTAGGAGGAAATCGGGATGAACGTTTTTCATTTGCTTTGATGTCGAAGGTAAACAAGACAAAAAGATTCCACTGCAGAACCACAAAGTATATGAACTACAGTGCAACTACTGCAGCATCTCTGTTGTTCATTTGACCTGAAATACAATTTATTGCTGATCCAAACAAGTTGTCATGCACACAAGATTGTGTTGGTTATTGTTAGTTTAATTTAAGTATACAAAAACAGTGTTTTTGCAAATGCACATTTTTACCTTGGGTTTCATGGTACCGACACAAATCATGTAATAATAAAGTCAATTAAAAGTTGATCTAAATACTTATTATTATTATTCCCGTGATAAAGTGGATTATATCATTATCATTGCATTAATTATTGACTTTTTCTTTTTAAAACAGCCTTCAGAGATCCAACCGAGGTAACTCCAAGTTGGGTTTGTGGAGTATCCATGAATCCCTTTAAGTCAACTAAAGTCAACATTTCCATGATAAGCCCAGCTTTTCCTTTCTTACATAATTAATTCACATCAATTTAAAATTCATACATTTTCAACATTAAGTTAAACTCATTTGTTACACAACTATAATTAAAATGCACAAAGCTTTAGTGGGTTTCTAAGTATACAGCATCGTTAGAATGGATTTACAGTGGAGTTTGATGTAAGTGATTTTGAAGTGAACATTCTTACCAGGAGGGGGCATTGCAAGGATGTAATTATGCAGGTCTTGTTTCTCTCCCTCTCCTCCATCATTAGTAGCAATGACTCTCACCCAGTACATGGCCATGGACTTCAAGCCTTTCGCAGTATAGCAATTCATGGTTACTGCGTTTGCATTGCAGCGATCCCATTCGGTATTTTCTGCAGGTCTGATCTCCACGAAATATCCTTTGGCTTCATCCTGAACCCCCTGGATCTCCTTGGGTTTGGTCCAAGACAGACACAGAGTAGTGTAGCTGGAATCTGTTACTCTCAAGTCAATGACTTTACCTGGAGGCTCTGTAACACATGATTCATGTTCAGTGCTGCAATTTACAGGCAATGTGAAGTATTGATCAAATAATGAGTGTTATTTCTACCTACTTTTAGGGTCTCTGGCAAACACGAACTCAGATGGTGTACTGAATTCGCCGGCTCCAGAGTTATTGATCGCTGCAGCACGGAATTCATACTCCATGCCCTCAACCACATCTTTAACTGGAAATCCCTTACCTATATCGGAAAAGTACATAAGGAATACAGGAACCACGGCATGTGTTAAACCTTCAGCATTGTGTTGAAACAGGCCGTCACAGCATGATCAAACATAAATGATGTATGAATCATAGTGTAACCTCTGATCATCGCCTCAGGTGCGTTGACTGGAATCCACAGGTTGCTGCCTTTCTTGCGTTTCTCAAGGTTGTATCCAAAAATTTCGCTTCCTCCATCGTGGGATGGAGGAGACCACGAGAGTGTGATGCAGTCCTTGAAAGCACTGACAACCTTCGGTGCTGATGGAGGTCCAGGGTATGCTGTATACGAAAGATTGTGATTCGTAAATAATTTGTCTTTTCACTGTGGGTGAATTTATGATGATGTTGTGCTCTAGACTCAAGATCATAGTGAGTCTATTATAGGAACTACTACTCACAGGGGTAGTTAGTGAATTACTTAAGCTGGTTAGGGAGCTTGTTTAATAACAGTATAATAATAAGATTAATAAGTTCCCTTCATCTCTTGAAGAGACATTAGTTTGTAGCAGAGACGCCTGTCAGATGGCTGAAAATCCTGCCTCTTTTGTGAATCAGTAAATCCTCAGTCAGAGGAGTGATACCACACACTGGAAGGTGCAACACTGAAAGAGCTCTGTGTTTAAATTGTTGCTGAGACTGGCCTTTTCCTAAGATAATAGTTTCATTATATTGATCTGATTTTACCTTTTGTACCGGCTTGAATGTCTTCTGTTTCCATCAGCTCACTGGTGCCTACTTCAGTCTCCACCCTGATGCGATAGCAGTACCTCCTGCCGTGGTCGACATTAGAGTCCCTGTATTTGGCCTCTGAACCGATCGGCCCAACCTTCTTCCAGGTGTTGCGGCCAACTTGTTGTCGTTCAAGGACATAGTTGTCTATCTTGCAGCCACCGCTGTCTTTTGGGGGCCTCCACTTGAATTCAATCGCAGAGGAGGAGGCTTCAACAATCTCCACAGGTCCCATTGGTGGAGTGGGTTTATCTGTAAAAACGAAATAGTGTGAAGATTATTAAACTATGCTAAAGAGCAAAATACTTTGATAATTTATTTGTAAAAGTACATAAGTACTGTGTAAAATGTTTGCATACATACCCAGTACAACAAGCTGGCTGAAGGCCTCCGCAATGCCAAACTCATTTTTGAGTTTTATCTTTACTTCACCACTGTCCTTGCGCTGCAGTTTGATCAGAAACAGGCGGCTGTAACCATCCAAGAGCTCCAACTTGATATTTGGTTCATCCGAAAGCTCTTCACCGTCGAGGTACCACTGAACCTTTATGGGATCCCGTCCGATATAAGCTAACTTGTAGGCAGCTTTATGTCCTTTTTTCACAGTTACAGGGGCTGTAAACGCCTCCAGATCCTCAGCGTCAAATCTGGGTGGATCTGCAATGATTGTTAAAACGATAGAGACAGATGTCATGTTTCATGCTATCTTGCATCTATATAAACAGAGTCGTATCCATACTATAGGAGGCTTAAAACTACATTTTCTTCACAGCCATGACCTGCAGGTACTGTCTACTGAATGATGCAACCCAGTAATTAATTTCTGTCAGAAAAATGTTTTTACCTTCAACAACAATTAAGCCCTCTGTCTTCCGTCCATCTGCTTCAAATTTATATTTTCCAGCATATTCTTCTGTGACTTTGTGGATTTTCAGCCTGTGGAAACTTCCTTCCTTTGAAATTGTGACACCCTCAGATGATTTAAGCTGGAAAAAAAAAACGTATTAATGTAGCACAACAAATATAAAGTCTCATCTGAATTATACATAATCCTCACCTATTCCCGTCTGTCTATATTACTGCAATAACATAAAAGTCTTTATGTTGGATAATACTTCAGACCCTCTCCTTACCTCATCTCCATCTTTGTACCAGGTTCCCTCACACTCTTCACTGCTCAGTTTACACTCCAGCTCTGCTGCTTCTCCAATGACGACTTTGCAGTCAGAAAGCCCAGCATGAAAGTGAACTCCTGGGTCTGAGGATTTATCAACTAACCAATCAGTGACAGCTAACAGCTGACATGGCATACAAGTTGTTTAGTTGTTTCCAGTTTTTGTAATTGTTGGTCTACAATTACAATTAATTCAAACATTCATCTATGAATGTGTACACACTTACCTCACTTCCTAAAACAGTTAAACATGTCACATTTTCTCTCTGCATTTCTTTTGATTTCATATATTTTATAACATTTCATTATAAAATACCTGGTGAAATGCAGCATTAATGCCAGTAAATGTCTTTTCAAGAGACTATAAAGATGCAAGAAGAGCAGCGTTTGCATTTATGTGTGACTTGATGAAGATGTCTTCTTTGCTAACAAGTTGTTTCATTTTCTTGACCTTCTTCAACTTGTTTGTAGAGTTGCACAGTTTGCAGAGTTGACTTGGCACGGCACATAAAAATGTCATCATCAAAGTCTTCATTTGCTTCTGTTCACTTACTTTCAAAAGAGACGTGCTCTTGAAATATATATATGTGTGTATATATATACACATTCAAGACTGACAGGTCCTTGGTCAGAGGGAGAAATTCTTCAATTTGTGGAATAATGTGTCTACACATAACTGTTGCAGATGTTGTACCACGAACATGATCAGTTCTGCTGTTTGTCATTTAGATAATTAGCCCCAAAGCACCGACTCATCCTGAATTAATGTTTAAAAAGGCAAGCATGATTGTTAACACAGAGCGAAGGTGCATTTAAGCATTATTACACACACACTCACATAATCTGTAAACATAAGACAGAGACAGAGATGGGCACAAATATTTAACAATATATTGCCTGCTGATATCCAACCTCGGTCCTAGAGAAAAATATAACCAATGTCGTTATTGTTGGCAAAGCACAAAGCTGAAATATGCTGCGATTAATTTCACTACTATGGTAACTGAAGAATTATATACTGTATATTACATTGTGTGCTATAGGAAAAAAAAAAACATTAGTCCTTCAAATCTGATTGTCATTAAGGCACTCTTAAGATTAAACCCACTTTAGCTAAAAGGACATTTCATCAGTTAGAGATCAAATACAGCATTCAGCTCAGTATTCACACACTTTTTATTTTAATCAACCGGAAAAAAGTCATCTGCTCATCAAATGACTTTGTTCAGTGATAGTGCTTCCCATGCAGCAATTAATGCAGCACCAGTAGTCTTACCACTAACTGTCTCCACGATCAATGGGCCTTGCCGTGCATGGCCTGAACGCTTGCCAGCTGCTGCTGGCTCACCACCGTCTGTACTCTCACCATTTTCAGCAGAGTCTTCACTGCCTGCTGTTGGCCCGATGCCATTATCATCACCACTGGCACCACTTCCTTCTGTGTTTTTTGCTTTTCAGTTTAGGGGGATATCATCGTAATTACCATCAATCCAGTGTTTCTCATTTGATGTTGGAAAAGCCTTACAAGCAACATTAATGAAAACAGTGACAATAACAATTAAAATGTCAACACGGCGTGTGAAAACAAAATCAGCTGCAACGACAGAAACAACAAACATTAATTTCAATGCAGAACAAGAGGGCGGTTGAAAAGATGCTATCGAACTTGTTTTTGGAGATGGGTTTCACAATGGTGTCATTGTGAGGTGACTTAATTAACCTTGTGGCCTTGTGGATTGTTTTTCTTTTTGCAATTAAGTCTATGTTGTTGGTATCACTTGATAATTTTATATATGGTGTCATAGACACCATATATAATGTTGGTAATTCACCTTTTCCCTTTTTGATGCCCTCTAAATAACAAACATATACATGAATTAAACAAGGTTTAGGACAACAGAAAGACAAACATGTCTGCAAACGAAAGCACACACATGACGTACAAAACATGTTTTCAACTTAAGGTGGAAAATAGCAGAGAATGCATCATTTTGCATTGCATACACATGCTATTTTGCTTTTTGCGTCTTTGAAGAAGCACAAAAACAAAAGACATAGGGATTTAATCTATATTCTTTGAATCAATGAATATTAATTATTTTCTACATTTAGCTTGAAGTTAATTTGTTAATAAGGAAAGCATACAGTTTTTAAATATTTTTGGTCTGAAAAAGGTGAGCTATTAAATGTCCCGATACAGAAGAAAGCTAAAGCCACATTTCTATCACAGCTACTTTCTCAGAGACTAAGAGTGCGATTCCACCACTGAAACCACGGTCAAAATTAAACTCCATGGACATGATTTCCCCCCCAAAAAGTTCCTGTTCAGTAAGGGGGGGCGTAGTACTTTCCAAAAATATATGAAATTTGGGGGTGGGGCTTGAAGCACTGAATGTTTCTGATTGGCCGAGGCCTTGCAGCATTTTATTTAAGCCACCATTAAAAATCTACTGCTGCAAACCAGTTTGATATTTTGTTTCGACACACTAACATGGAGTTAAAGAAGAAAGCATACAACACATAGACCGACTAACATTGTTGTACAGACGTGCAAAAAGCCGTCGGTTTTTAATACATCAGTAGACAAATTACACTATCCTTCTTAGGTCTGGTTATAGCCAGTTCTGTCACTGAGGCTTTATATTTCTGATATGATGTATGTTTTCTCAATTCCCATGGGTCACATGGAGCTTTATTGTACATCGGGCAAAGTAAGCAGTTTAAAGCTTTGTGAATATCAGTTGTTTAATGTGGTCAGTGTTATAACATATTAGGTGTTTCCTACAGTTGTGTAGGAAACATCCAAGTCATTTTTAATTCCAAAATGACGTTAAGGGTCAGTAAAATGTCTACAGCATGCGACCTTTGACTTCTCTTACCAACTTCTTCTTCTTCAAGCTCCGCATTTTCCTTTTGGTGACGTTTTCCTTTTTTCTCATATTTTTCACCTTGTTGATTTGTAGTTTCCTCATCATTATTATCTCCTATTAGTTGTGATAAACGGAAACTTTATACAGAATGCTCTGTATATCTAAATGTAACAATTTACATGTGTACATGTAATACTTCATCATATTAATGTTATATTTATATTTAAATATTAATGAGCCAACAATTATTTGATCATGATGAACGTGATATACACACATTCTGGCATTCTTTGTGCTTACTCTGAGCAAAATCATCATAAGTTCTTTATCTAAAAAAAAAAATCCATTTCTTACCTATTACTGTGTCTGGAACAAGTGGACCTTCTTTCACACATTTCTTGGGTGTCTCTCTTTCTCCTCCTTCTGCATCTCCTTCTGTCTCTGCCTCGATTTCCTCATCAGAATCTTCCAATGAATCATATTCCCCTTCTTCCTCAAATTCTGCTCCTAAACCTTCACCTTCGCTACCCTTAGCTCCACCCCCAGCTCCGCCCTCAACTCCACCTGTAGCTGCAGCTTCACTTCCTTCTCCTCCTCCACCTTCACCACCTGCAACTCCGATGCCACTAGCAGCACCACCAGCATCGGTGCCAGCACCTGCAGCTGCACCAGCTTCTTTTTTCTTAGTTTTCCTTTCAGCTGCACCCTTGCCCGCTGCTGCCCTTTTGGACTTTGCAGCAGCTTTAGCTGCAGCCTTAGCCGCAGCTTTGGCCTCAGCGGCTGCTTTTTTAGCTGCTTCAGCTTCAGCTCGGGCAGCTGCTTCTGCAGCTGCTCTTTCTGCTTGAGCCTTCTTGGCAATTTCCATTTTTTCTTCCATTTCTTTCTGATATTTTTCCTGCTGTTCCTTAGCTATTCTCATTAGATCTGCATCGTTACCACCTCCAGCCATAGTTGTTTTGCGAGCTGCCTTCTTGCCCTTGTTGGCTGGATCTTTGCCAGCTATGAAAGATGATAAGACAAATGACAAGTTTTTAGCTGAATATTAAATTCAGGATTTAACAATTATTTGGTGTCAGAGGATGGTGTCCACAAGATACAGTATTCCATTGTTATGCATGCAACAGGAGTTTCGACTACATCATGGGAATCTACAAATGAAAACATAAATACTTTATGTTTAAAAATTTTAAAATACTTTTCTCACCTTCAACTACAAGCCAGGCATTGCAGGATTTGATTCCTGCCACAGCTGCATAGATACCGGCATCCAAAGGCAAACAGTCCCGAACAATCAACTTGTGGATAAGCTGATCTTCAGACACAGTGATTTCATGTTTGTCACTATTTGACAGAGGAGCACTTTTTCCAAACCATTTAATCTGATCCATAGGTGCTGTCAGGACACATTGAAAGAGGGCGTCCTCTCGTTCTTCTGCCTTAACCTCTTGTATTTTGACAGCAAAGTCAACTTCTGGCACTGCAGGGATAAAGAAAGACACGAAAAAGATAAAGGAAGTGGATAGAGAGTATTTAATAAACACATGATCTCTATCCATTTTCTGAACTACTTCTTCTTTACAGGTTCCCTAGTGGCTGGCCTGTCTCACTATATAGCCTGTCATGTGTGCATTTAAATACAGTTATAATTTACTCCAATTATAAAAGAGAAAACTCTTTTAGGTGACCAACAGCATATCTATCCTTTGAGAGTAAGTGAAATGACTTGAATCAAATACTATATTAATCATTTGAATTAGGGCATACCTTTAAAGTCTGTAGAGAAAACATTGACGCCCTCAACATCCACTGAGTAAAGTCCAGCATCCTCTGAACCTAGTTTTTTAATCTTGAAGACGTATTTCTTGCCAACTTGTTTCAAACTATGCTTCATTGTGTCGATATCTTCTCTGGTGAATGGAACCATGACACCATCCTGCATAATGTAGGGACATGTTAACATTTTGAAAACTGAAGAATGCACCAAGATAGTACTGGAGTTAGTAGTTTCTGCCTTACCTTGTATAGGTAAATTTTACTGCTAGGGTCCTTGAGTTCCATGTCCAACTCAATTGTTGCACAGTCGACGTCACTGACGTCAATATGTTTGAGTGCACTGATTTGTGTGACAAACTACAGAAGAAATAAAAACTCCACTAAATGATAAAAAATATTTAATGAGTCTGTCTAGACAGTCGAAGCCAGACACCACAAATGAGCAGACAGGCTTGTGACAAGTGATATGAAAAGATGTGGGTCATGCGTGGGCTAGAATTATATGAGAATAAAAAAGCTGCATACCTCTGCAATCTCCTCCTCTCTCTCTTTCTTCATTGCACTGAGCCTCCTCAGCATGCCGCGGAAGTCTGTGATATTATATTCACTACAGATCCGCTCATAGTCTTTCTTGTCTGCACTGAGGAGAATTTCCCACACCTTATCCTCCGGCTCCATTGGCTTTTCTTCACGTGTTCCATCAGGATTGCTGTGGAGTGAGAACATTTCATTATGCCTCCCACAAGCATGTTCAACAAATCTCACACTGTCATAGAAAAGTCGTTGGAGGAATAAACAATGTAAAGTAAACAGTTTTTTTTCTCTCACCATTTTTTAAGTTTTTTCCTGAAGTCTGATACATCTGAGGAATGAAAAACATCAGCCCAATCAATGAAAATGTGTCATCATTTGTCTTAAACATTCCAAAAGAGCAGGTTCCTTTTAACTTTATTGACAGTGTAAATTGTAAACTCTAATTGGCACACCTCCTTAGTAGGGTTGGGTCCTATAACAGTACCGGTACCTGGAATTCGGTAAAAGTACCCAATACTTAGTGTGCAATTCACAAACTATTAGTTCCATACTCAGGTTTCAGGCATACTAAAAATCCAATACTGTTTTACCATAATAAACTGCAAGTAGATAATGAATTTCAAATGGTGTCAGTGAGGGGCCATATGTTGAAGCTGATTGCAAAAATCATCCAGGACAGTTTAAAAAAAAAAAGCCCGGTTCTCTCCTAATAACAACTTATTCAACTAGCTAATTAATTACATAAAGATGTTGATGTTTATGCTTCACTTGAAGTTTCATTGTTCATGGAGGATTTGACTCTCCATGAGTGAGCTCAGCGTTGGCTGCAGCCTTTTGCTGTGACTTCAGCATGGAGACTTCTCTTTCAGGCTTACTTTTTGAGATACTGTATTCACCCCAACATCCCTGCATTTGACCCATCCCTGAGGAGCAGTGGGCTGCCACTACATTGCGGCATCCGGGGAGCAAATTGGGGTTCAATATCTTGCTCAAGGATACTTCAACTTGTAGACTTGCAGGGATTGGGGATCGAACCACTGACCTTTCGTTCTGTGAACGACCGCTCTACCACCCTGAGCCACAGCCGCTCCACTTAATTTTGCATAATTGATTCTACATTAATCTATACGGTTGGTACCTTTACAACTGATTCAACATGAATCTGTACTGTTGGTACCCTTAAAAGTACTGAGGTCAGTACCGAACCCCACTCAGATAAAACATAACATGTATTTGAACCTCACCTTCTGCTTGTGCCATTTGAAATGCTTTGGTCTTAGAGAATCCAACTGTAAAAAAACAATCACGTTTTAATTCATTACATGTTTATCAAAATTCAACACAAAAAGCCAGCTTGTAAGACGATATATAATGCAGCTATTATCAAAAAGAACTTGATTCAAATAAATGTAAGGATCCTACCCTCAATAACATTGAGGACAACAGGGCAAACAGCTCTCCCGTATTCATTTGTTGCAAAACACTTGTAGGTGTCTGCATCTTCTGGGGCAACTTTAGGAAACTATTGAAATGCAAATGAAGTGTTATTGTGGCATTTCTATTGTCATGGAGAGCACATTGAATGTATAGCCATGTTCAGGCATGGTCACATATACTTTTTCCAATCAACTCTGTAGATTTCCAAATAATGGGTTAAAGTGGTTATGTGGTTCTCTGTTTGGAGAGTATTTCTGCTTCAGTGGATTCACAGGTCAGAGATTACATTTGTTCAAATTTTACCAAATGGACTTACTAATTTAGCAAATTATTATAATAAGGTTTTATTAAACTATCAGATTACAAATTGTAGTTTTGCTTTCTTTCACTGTTTACAGTCTGCGTTAGCAGAGCCTGTTTCAGGGTCGAGGATTGCGTGAATTTTGTCGAATGGAAACGTGATTTGCCCATGCCTTCAGGGTTCATTGCAGATTGTCATCATGCATACCTCAGCAGCTCCATATAAAACTTACCTCAATTGTATGTTCCTGAGATGTTTCATCAAACTTTTGCAGGCATAGATCAGGGTGAAAATATATTTCTCCATTTGCTCTGCTCCATGTTATAGTGGGTGTTGGTGTGCCCATCACTTTTGCTTTAAAGACTGCAAGTTTACCTGGAATGGGATGAAGGGAAGATGTCCAATTAGTCATTGCATAATTTTCCGTATAAAAGGCTATGCTGGAGATTCATGTCACATTTTGTCACATGTCACAACATGTCACAAACCTATTTGCAAATAATCTAAATAATTTATTTGGATATACTGTTTGGTACATTCAGGTGAGATGCTGCTTAACATGTTTTTAAGTATGCTTTTTTTTTTTTTTTTTACACGTGTGGGCATTATTCAGTGCTACAAAAGGAGCATAGTGTCATTTCAAATAATTTGCCTGATTGTTCTTAATAATAAAAACAAATGAGGGGCTGATATATGTTTCCTGAAATGAGCCTCTAAGGCTTCACCACATTACTCTTTACCTTTATACTTCCTAAACAACGTGAATACTATTTGTACTGTATGTGGTAGAGGTGTCACTGCACCCAGTTACACATTTCATATGTACTTACCCGTGTTACCAACCTACCTATATACAAATGTACAATATTTACAGACCCTAAGCTGGCAGGCTGGTGGTGACGCCCACTGCTGCTGTGGCACAATTGGATCTTTGCTGGCCCTGCACGACACAACGCCCACAACCGTAGGGATTAAGAGGTCACTCAAGGTAACCCGCCACACGCAAGGCTGGCCGACAAGTATAGCTAGTGCCCTAGCTCCACAAAAGTACTTGGAAATAGACAGCAGGGGCTATAACATGAGCCCTGAGTGTCCTGGCGTCTCTTAGACATTATGCAAAGTGGATATCAGAAGCTTCCTAAAAGCCTGCATTTCCCGACATGGGCTTGCAGCTAACATTAGCACCCATGAAATGTGGGCTCAAAAATGCATGTATAGTGTCTCTTTTGTTGTTGTTGTTGTTGTTGAAATTTGGGTCCTGGCAGCCAAACCTATCATGCAGCCAAGACATTCTTGGCGGAGCAGTCACTGGAGTTCAATGATTGCTCTAAAATTCTGGCCAACCTTGGGCAAAGCAGGGATGGAATCCCTGTTGTGGCTGATTGCGTTATCACATAATGCAACTGCTCTTAAAGAGCTTCAGGGACTCTTGAAACTGTCAGTTATGCATACAGAAGGCCTTGGGGCAAGGTGTCTGCACCGAGGGCCAGGGACATCCCTTTCAAGAGAGAAGACCTAGGAGCAGTGCTTTTGGTTGACTCCCCTGGAGGCAAAAGGGTCAGCACCTGCTGTCTTGAAGCGATGCTACATAGACAGACACTGTAATTTACAAATGATCCAGTCATCTGTCAGTTGGGGACAGAAACCGCTTACATATGGAATACTTATTTGGGTGACAAGGTAGTCTTGATACAATAGAGAACTTTATTTTACTGCCCAGCAAACATTTGTTCAAGTACTGTGATGAAAGAAAAATATATATATATACTGTATATATATTTTATTTATTCAAGTTGTATTGTTGTCTATCTCTCAGAGACATGAGACTTACCCTCTTGAATAGTCAGAGCAATGGGTTTGCGGGTGAAATCTGGAGTTGACATTCCCTCTGGTAGTTCCTCCATGAACTGCGTTATCATGACACCAGGCACTTTAGACTTCTTCTTGATGCCTGATCAAATACAGCAATATTAACAATTAGACAAGCTTAGTGTACAGAACCGACAAGTTAAAAAATACAGGACATACACTTAATTCATCAGAGGATTGAAGGTGCAGTAGGTGATTCTGGTTAAAGAAGACCTGGGAATGAACGATCGGTTCTCTCTGAACATCAGTAACCAATCTTGCACCTACTCAAAGGGAATGGAAATCATCTTTCAGCAATATTTCTCCAGAATCACCTACCGCACCTTCAGTTCTGTATTTTAAAGAGCCAGCTCTATAAACCTGTGACCTGAATATGTTCAATGAAGAAAATCTTTCAAAGGCTGTAGTTTAAACATGGACGATAAATTCAAGTCTAAAACCTGGACATGTAACCTATTAAACATTTCTCAGTGTAAACTTCCATCATTTTCATAGTCACATCAAAAAACACGAGTACACAAGTATTTATTTAAGGAAAGTGACATGTTTTGGGAAGAAATGCCACAATAACGGATCAAAGACGTCTGTTTATAAGAACAAACGAAGTAACTACAATTGATTACATAAATATAGAGATGTTTTTTTTTTCCTGATTTGTTTTTTGGATTTGGATTATAACATTTTCCATATAACTATATATATATAGTTATATGGAAAATGTTATGAATATATATATATATATATAAACACACACACACACACACACACACACACACACACACACACACACACACACACACACACACACAACAAGAGCGATTTGTAAAGGAATAACATGAGCAATTGCAAAAGTTTGGATTCAAATTAGCATGATAGCTTTCCGCCGTGTTGAATCTGACCCTGTCAAAGGTTTGTTTTACTTGTTCTCATGTTTTGTAAAAACTCTGTTTGCTGTTTTTGGAATAGCAGAGTGTAAGTGAGTTAATTTACATCACCACCGACTCTACAGCTCCCATGTGTCGGCTCTGCTCTGACACTACACCCTCACACTGGGTTGAGTGCTCATAATGAACAGTAAGACCAACAGCAGGGTCAGCTATCAAAAACCTTTCCATAAGGAATGTGACCGTCTAATTTATGCATCATGACAGATTTACAATGTGTAAACCACGTTTTTTAAAACAACTTCAGAAGAAGATGTAGCCAAGTCATCTGCAAAAATGTACATTAGAGTCTGCAGGATTCTGGGCCTCCTGATATTAGTAGTCAGTGTGTAATCCTCATATTAACATGCACTCTTAAGTGACTTTATTTATGCAAGTATTCTTGTAATATGCTAATAGTCAGTGTTGTTCTCAATATTCAACAAATTCAGTACTTCTGCCATAAACACCAATGTTTATGTCATGTGAAAATGTGTGTAGTTAATGTTATTTGCATACAACAATCAAAAAAACAAAAAAAGTTTAATTTCATGGTGGTTTACTTAAAAGTTTATGCAGCTCGATTTTATTATACATTTACATAATTAGAGTTTATTTTAGGTAAGTTTTAAATGAATTAGCACAAAATCAAACTCTGTTTCTGAGGAAAAGTAATGTTACAGGTCATAAAGTTGCTTTTCAGATCTTATTTGTTGCATCCTGATATTACAACAAAGGAAACAATACAGAAAAGATTAAATGTTTATCTTTACCCACCAAGTACAGTTACATTCATTTTGTGTCGACTCAAGTATATGTTCTCTACGTTTCTCATGTTTCCTACATTCTGTGCACTGCGCATATTATGTAAATGAATGCTTGCAAGTTTAGTAAAGACTCGATTCTAAATTTTAGGGTTAATTACTTAAGTGCATTTGATTACCTTCATAATATATGGATACGGTTGAATAACTAGTTTTGACTACGGGTCAACCCCCTTCCAAAAAATAAAATAAAATCCCTTTTTAACATATGTCTTAAGAATCCGGTCTTGGTAAAGATAGTTGATTGAGGAGATGTGCTCTGTTACATTTGGACAGTTAGATCCCCTTATTTGTAGTTTTATTATTCTAATTTCTAGCTCTTCCTTCTGATGTTTTTAGAGGTCCATATGGCACAAATGATTTAAGTCCATCTTAGCAGACTTTTCAAGCTCTTAATTTTTTTTCTCTTTTGAATTAGACATTAATGCAGATTTAAGTGCTGTGCAGTACTCCCAGAAACCCTGAGAGTGCCTAATGTAGACTAACCCAAAGCAGTCTCAAACGGAGCATCACTGACTGCTGATCACAGGGGTTCAGATGGTCCAGGAATCCCTGGTCTTTAATTATATTTTCTTGGCATGAGAGACCTGTAATAGGCAGAATATGATTTATAGATTTTATAGTTTAAGTAAAGAGAAATGAGCATGGTGCCCCATCATTTTGCAGTCTGAAGCACATTGGAGGTAAATTGCTTGCAGGAGGTATCAACAGTATCAACTGTGTGTGTGTGGCAGAGCACATTAATGAGTTTTGCTGCTGTTAGCAAAGAAGCAGGATGTTCACACGGTGGAATCATGATGATGATGTGGACATACTTTAAAGCAAAATGTTTGCATGGAAATATTGATCAGCCTATTAATGCAGTACAGTAATTAAAGCTGCTTGTCTAAGCCAGACATTGATTGAATGGATCAGTTGGCAAAAAAAGGTTTGAAGGAAAATAATTGGCATTATTGGTTCTGAAAGCTTCATAAGGATCCTGTTGTTCCTGTTCAGATCTAACACGAGTCGTTCACTTTTGTCTTGTCTGAAATGCCTTCGGCTGTAAGTGACTGAACTTCTCTTATGTTCATAATTTGAATGCTTGTTCTGTTTATGAGTTCTCTGCCACATTCTGCTTTGCTTTTGCATGGAGTCATTTTCCAAAATGTTTTTTCTTCAATTTATTTGACTTGTGCATCATGTTTGATGGACAAGAAAATGAATCGTTATCAAAATGGCACTAAATTCAAAGTATTCAGTGATATTTTTCAGAAGGAATTAATGCAGGGTATGATTTTTTAAAATTGTTTACCAATATTTTCTCTTTTTAAAAATAGTACTTGACAGTATGTCTTATTCTGCATTACTCTTAGCTATGGACTCTGTGACTGGTATGTACATAAATGAATCATCTGCGTTTTGTGTCTGTGCATCACATTGTGTTAACCACAAAACCACACCGTGATGGAATAAATTTACAAAAGATATTTCAGGTTTAAACCTTTACACCCTGCACATGAGGGTTGCCCTTTCTTCTATTTGTTGCTCTATGCTTTCATTTTCTCTCTGCTTTTAAAGTTGTGTTTTTTCTTATTCCATGTATTTTACAACCTACAAAGTGCTTTGAAATACTTTTGTGTATGAAAGGTGCTTTGTAAGTACAGCAGGCGTGCCTTAAATAAATGAACAAATGAATGAATAAATGATAAGAGTACATTCAGAAAGCTTTTCAGAACCTGCTGAGTCACCAACATGCTCCCATGTTTGTTGTGTGATGTTGTGTGTTTACTTTCATCAAAGCAGCTTTAGCTTTTGCCATTGTTGGCTGTTAGGACTTTGCATTAACTTTGCTGCTCAGCTGTCCTATTTGTGCCTGCCAACCACAGAAAGTAATGCTGAACTTGTGAACTAGAAAACGGTTAACTTGTATTCATTTCTTATTTTTTTCATGGGTATGTTAACAGAGAACAAGTACCATTTCTGACTTAATACCTCAGAGCATTGTGTACTTATGTTACCCCCAATTTCACGCAAGTGTCACAGGATTACAAGACATTAAGATATTGGGAGCTGGGTAGGCTGAAGAGCTTCTAGAAGTCTTTAGTGTCATTCCAGCTGATTATTTTGGGACCTCAGTGTTCCGTGTTAACTTGACAGCGCATGGTTCACTCAGACCTACTTTGAACTGTTAGGATCATAGGAAATGCAATTTGGTATCTATGACAGTCCTGGTCGTCACAGAGAGGCCAAGGATCACATGTTGGTCAGGCATGAACAGGCTGAAAATCTCAAGTGGCTACAGAAAGGCTAACGTAAGCAGTAGCTGAGTGTGTATTGGTTATTATTGTATAAGAATACAGCCACAAATTTTAATTTATTTTGAATATTTCTATTGATACAATTTCATAATGTTTGCAGTTCAATAATAACCAGCATGTACCAGTTAATTATGTTTAAGATTGAAGATTTGTGTGTTTTTTTAATGGGGGCAATGGCGTCAACAGTCAGATTGGCTTAATTTTAGAGGAGACCATGCCGCTACATGTGGATGGCCCTGCAGAGCAAGTTCATTTATTCAGACTGAAATGTGCCAAAATGTACAGGTCTCAAAGCACTTCTATGCAGATGACTCCCAAATTTACCTGCCCCTGAAAAGGAATGATACCAGCTCTTTAAAACCGTTGTTTGAGTGTTTCAAACACATTAAAGCCTGGATGGCCTTAAACTTCTTAACTTTGAATGAAAGCAAAACAGAAGTCGTGGTGTTTGGACCCAGTGGTGCCTGTGCTGCCCCTTCAATGGACCGGGGCCCCTTCCAAAATTATGTAAACCCATTGTCGCCAACCTTGGTGTCAAAATGGACTGTGATTTTTAACTTGATAAGCAGATTAACTCTGTGGTAAAGTCTAGTTTTTTCCAGTTGAGGCTTTTATCCAAGGTTAAGACCTTTTTATCTCGTAGTGATTTTGAGAAACTCATTCATGCTTTTATCACTACCCGATTGGACGACTGTAATGCACTTTATTTTGGCTTGAGCCAAACCTCCCTCTCACGTTTACAGTTAGTTCAAAATGCTGCTGCTCAGCTTTTACACGCAAGCGAGAGCACATTTCTCCCATTCTGGCCTCCCTTCATTGGCTCCCAGTGCGTTTTAGGATCCATTTTAAGATTTTGTTTGTTTTTAAATCTTTAAATGGGTCAGCACCCTCTTACATCGCTGACCTCTTACATTCATATACCCCCTCGAGGTCACTGAGGTCCGCTGACCAGTTGTCTCTTGTGGTCCCTAAGACAAAGCTCAAGACCAGGGGTGACAGAGCTTTCTCTGCTGCGGCCCCGAAACTATGGAATGACTTGCCCTCCCATGTCAGGTCAGCCCCCTCACTGCCAGTTTTTAAATCCCATTTTTATTGCTTGGCTTTTAACCCAGTATGAATTTTGTACATGTCTTTTATTGTGGTTTTCTTTTTTTTTCTTTGTTGTAGTGTATGAGTTTATTGTGTGTCTATCTTATTTATTGTCTGTTCAGCACTTTGGTCAACTCTGTTGTTTTTTAAATGTGCTTATAAATAAAGTTGATGATGATGATGATGATGATGATGAAGATGATGAGGTCTTATATAAAAGCTGTTTTCCCTTAAATTGCAAAATAAAGCAGACACATGAAAGTCAACCGCATGGCTCTTTAGCAACAGCATCATATGAAGGTTGAAGGTCACAATGAAATGCATTGGTTGTGACACTGAAAGTTGAATCATCCGTTTTGGATGACACCTTTCAAAGAGTGAGGAAGACCACATGCAACTCACCCAACATGGAGTCATGCACTGAACAAAAGTTGAATTGTTTGTGTTATTGGATTTCCTCTTTGCTCCCATACCTTTGTCGTCTGGATGAACTCCTTCAGAACCTTCGACTTAACGCGCAACATGACAGCAGGAGAAGGAACAGGACAGGTAAATATTAATCCTGACGAAGGCACCAGGTGGCAACGTCGACAGGATTATGGACACAATAAACACAGGACACCACAATATACAGTGTAACCCAGGAATGGGAGGCACAGACACCAACGCAACTTAGGCAGAACTACAAAGCTACAACTACCACAACTACTGCAACTACAAAAAATGATTAGTCAGACAAAATATAATACAGTATGTTAGCAGTAAGTTGTTACAAAAACACAGTAATAGTTGTGCTTTGCAACGTGACTTCACCTCAAGCTCACTCAGGCATTTTCTCAGCTGACATCTCAGGATGATTCCTGTGCAGTGCTTGAGAGAAATTATGTGCAGAAATGTGATTATTTTGAATTAAAACTGAATTTTGTCTTCTATCAAACAAGGACATCTTTTCCTTTTTTACACGTCTTGTAGCAGACGATTTTGTTGCATTGATCCTCCATGATGCAATCAAAAGCTGTATGGTGGTATATTTCTTCAGATAGACTGAGATGTTGATGAAGACATTCAAACACGTGGCTGCTTGTTTTTCAGATAGCAAAAAAAATGTCCATTGAAAAGAAGAATCTGTTTCCATCCAAATGATGGTCTGTGCTGTGTTTTCTTGCCACCATGGACGATGAACTGTACGGTTGGGAAACCATGGATATTATTTAGACTCCTACCACTCGAACTTCATTCTTCATTATCTCTGCTGGAGTGGTCTGCTCTCAGCATAAAACAGAATTATTCTGACATCTTGGATTTTTTTAAAAAAGAGAGAAGATCCACCCACTTCACCACGTGGTAAGCTTCCCATGTGTTCCCTTGTCTTGCAGGCTTTTCTTGAACGCAATTCCACGTTAATCTTCATTTTGTGTAAAGATCAGTTAAGGAAGTCATGAAGATCCCAGATAAGAGGAAATACAGTACAGGGTGAAACAGCTGCAGTAACAACCCCATGGCTTGACTGAAACAGAGAGGGCAGAGCGTCCGTCACACTGCACTTACCTGCCTGCCCGGTGGCAGTTTGATCGGTCACCTTTGACCTCGTCAACATCTTGGTTTCCTCTCAAGGTCTGCTGATTCAGAGGCCCTGTAAAAGACAGGAGAGAGAGGAGGAATTTGTTAGCACTGCTAGAGGTTTCTGGAGGAATTGGTTTTACTTTTCCCTCTGAAAATGTAAACAAATGCTACTCGAAGGTTGTCAACAATTATTTACGTCTTCTGAGGGAAAATCAGCTGCTCAAAACTGGCAAACTGATATTTTATGGAGCACCCTGCATTTCCTCTAACCAGTCAGTAAGAGGCAGCGACCAATGTCATTAACAGTGCTGTCGGCCTCAACGTGGGGTGAATACTAATCTCAGATATCCTTCGGCGGTATGTGCTGATTAAGATTGGAATGTGTTGCAGCTTTAAATAATCTTTGTGAAGTGTAAGGCTTAGTATTAATATACTGTACATATCATCTCCCGTCCTCACTAATATGAGCTGATTTATCATATATGACAAAAAAACAATCTTTTTGTGCACAAAATGTGCAAAAAAATGTTTTTCATTTAAGACATCCAGATAGTTGTCTATACTACAGCAGCTGTAATGTGACACATATGAGGAACACAACTCACTCCTATGACATTTGTTTAACTGCTACATGAGTCACATCTCCAGTCTGTTATGAAAGCTCACATGCATCACCTTAGGCCATCGCTATTTAATGTTCTTGTGAAATTTGATGTAATGACTCAAGTTAAGAGGTTGTGTCCTTTTCATTGGATAAGGACTTAAAGTAGGTGTGGTTACATATGAGCAATTAATATTATTGTCATTATAACTTTGCAGCTGAACATAGTTTCATAAAATATTGTTGACATAAAGAGGTAAGTTCTGCTTGGATTTTGCTGTCATTGCTCTGCTTGAATGACAATGCACTTTTGTGTTTACTTGAATGATATGATATTACCTATTCTGAAATACATATGATTAGATTTTTTTTTCTTGGTATAGTTCTAAATGCTGCCTCAAACTTTAATACTGCAACAATAGCTAAAGGCTTGCTATTGTGTATAGATCATTCTGCAAGAAAAAAGTATTGATTGCATGATTCTTTAAATCTGTCTACTCTAATAGATACACGTCTTATGGAGCATGCTGCCTGGGCTTTTTCTTTCTTTTTTGTTTTGTTCTCATTTTTCAAATGTTCAACCTGCTCCAACTCCACTAAATGTTTAATAAAAGCCCCTGAAACCCTCCGGGTTCTCCGGCTTCCTCCCACAGTCCAAAAACATGCAATAGAGGTGACTTGGTGAATGTTTGTTTTCATCTATGTGTCATAGTTTTAAGTTCAATTAACAATATGGAATTACTATCAACTTAATTTAAACAAGTTACTTCAGTAATAAGCACTTAAGTTACTTCTACTCAAAACATTTTTTTTCATGTTTAAATTATTTGAGTTTAGAAAATTGAATGATGCTCAAAGTGTTTGAGTTGAACTGACTCACTAGGTTTTACAGTGCAGCAGCCCTTCAGGTTAATTTCACCTTAGCACATCACACACAAGACACTTTATCAGATTGTGTCAGACAGGGTAAAATTAGCAAAAGGATTCACGTGTGGCTGCCTCTGGATTCAAAATAAGATGTTGACATGGAGCATATACAAAATATTTATATGGAAATCAGACTGATTGAGTTATATTCACAGGAAGTATGAAACGTTTTTACCCGTGTCCTTTGTGAGTTAAAAAGAGAGAGAAAATACTAAATCTTTATTTTTGTGTTGCTGAATAAAATAAATACTTCCTTCCAATGGCTGAATGGCTGAAAAAACTTAAAATCAAGCATTTTTATTCTAACAATTCAGTTCAAAGTAAACTGAAGTAAACACAATTGCACCTTCAAGTTACAACATTTCTCGAATTAGGGTTGATGTGAAAACACATTGCTTCGAAATACTGACAATTTCTGATAGGCCATCACACATCTGACCGTCACACACTGTGCCACCCTCCACCATGCACAATTCTCAAGCTGTTGAAACAACACTGATACTGTTTTAATGAGCTGTTTATGTAAATAGATTCAGGGGCTTCAGTCTGGCTTTGTTGAAGTGAGAACATCTCTTTCTGACTTCCTCTCTAATTCTACTAAATACTGCAGCTTCAATATTTCTCCTCAAATTGTAATATTCACAGTCAGTCCTGGCGGCCCACTGAAAATAAAACCTGCTGTCTCAGAAAGTATTTTATTTATAGTTGTTCAGAAAGGGTCTGGACTTTAGCAGTAATCCTGGCTCTTGGTGGATCTTGAAAATGAACTACACAACACATATGGTCAAAGCAAAACAGCCTGCAACAGGATACAGCTTGGCAAGAGTTCCTTAGCATTAAAAGAAACCCACTCCTCTTCCCTCCCACTAAATCACTTTGCCATTTTAGATCATCACATTTATAGCTTCAGGTTTGGCTGAGGCTCCTGCAACCTATTCAGTGAATTGTGGGGGAGTGGACCAAAAAATGTAGACAAAATGTGTATGTATCCTGAGCATCGTTCCTAGTCACTGTCCCTGAGACCTTCAAGATCGGTGCTGCAGCCATGCTTTATAATGCCAGTACATGTAACCAGGATGAAGGCAGGCTGACTGTCACTGCAGGCAACATAACAAGTTGCCAAGCTTAAAATTAGACGGCCTATCTGAAATGTTGAACCACTGTAGCAGAAAGAAAATCTATCCCACTTTTTACCCTCAGTGAACCCCAAGAGTTCCTACTTTAACTGTTCATATATATATATATATACATATATATATATAAACCATATATTTACTGTTTATACATAACTAATATAAGTATTTCCAGTTGATTCAACACTGACATCGAGAGAATAAGAAATGATTTTGTGTGCACCTCCGTTTCCATTCGTGCTCAAACCCTGTGATGTTTGCCTGGAGTTTCATCTTTGCATGTGTGTAACACCACATCCCTTGGCATTGCTTTAAGTTGACCTCTTCTCGTATGCATGACAGGAAAAGCAGTGACACACTTTTGAAGATGCCAGTGGAAGTAAATTTAATGTTTGTTAAAAAGAGATACGGCAAAGCGGACAAACAAATGATGTCTAATGTGTTGGTAGTACGTGATGTCTCCGTGATTCTTCACCAGCCACAGCGGATGACTGCACCGCTGACCACATACTCTTCAGATGACATCTGGTAGCTTCTCAAATGTCCCTCACTGTGTGTCTCTGCACATCACTGACGGCGGCAGAGTGTACAAAACAGAAAGTGGCTTCGGTTGTGTAAATCAAACCAAATCTGGTCAGATGATGTCGCCTTTTGGCAGCAAGTATAAGCACTTAATGGTCCCATTCCTTCAAATCCACATCCCAGTGGGTTTGCTGATTCGCTTTGATTTGGCTGAGAAGTTGACGTATTTATGTCGTTCAAATGTTGTTAGCATGTTATGTCATTATCTCTTAAATTGATTGTGTCCTTCAAATCTACAAAACCGAGCTGCATTGAAGAGTTTCACAGAAACACTGTGAGACACAAGTATAGAAAGAGGGAATACAGAGCGAGCAGTATCAGCCACAGTCCTGTGTATGTCTTTGATGTAAAGAGAAATCCTATTTTCTGCCAAAATACAGCCCACACCCTCCACGCAACTGAGGCTGCATATCGATTTAATGCACTCTATCTAAAGTTAGTCCTCACCCAACGACCTCGCAGCGCTGACCTCGGTGCTGTGATCCATCTTCCCAGATTTGAAAGCATGAAATTCAAACTGAGAAGCCTGCATGCCTTATTAAAATGATTTCATGCAACAGCACATTTGCGTGTCCTCTATGTAACTAAATCTTATAAAGTGTCTAACATATATGCGTTATTAGTATGATTACATGCTTTTGTAATGTGAGCTTCCACATTAAATAATTTTATCATACGTGACTTTATTGGACTTTTAGTCCAACAAGTCCAGCTCTGTGTAGACAAAAATAGAACCATGTCTTGATTACAGGCATGCATGTACAATTTAGTTTTTTTTACTGCACCCATGTGTACACCTGTATTCAAAATGCTGACTTCAAGTATTGCAATCCATTTCTCCTCTCTGCTCTGACCATTTTTTTTCTTCCAGGGCCACCTACCTGTTCACAATCCTCAGTGCTCTCTTCTCTGTTCCCTTTCAAGCAGCAATCTGCTCAAGCTGTGCCTTCTCCTTATTTTTTTTCCCCCCAGTGTAATAGATCCTTCCAGCAGTGTGCAGGTCTATGCTTGATGATACACTACTGACTATACCAAGAGACTGCCAAAAGCTGTTCAAGCTTTTTTGTATTTGCTGTGACCTGCAAAGACATTGGAGGTTGAGTGGGCGGTGAATCAGGGGGGGAGGGGGGCAGTGAAGGGTGGGTCAGAGACCAGGTTAATAGACTCATTTGTTCTCATAAAGCAGATGTATAGTGACACAAATGAAGATGAAGTTTGCTTGTTTACAGGCCTGAAATGTAGATGTAACAGAGTAGCAAGTTTAGGACTTGATTAGTTTTACTTTGTGCTGTAAATGTGACTCTGAATGCAACCAAACTCATGTTTTTTTGTTTTTTCCAAGGACACGGCATAAAGGCTATTCATAGCCAAAAAGACAGTAGACACATGATTAACAATGCTCCTGATTATCTCACTCCATTGGGGGAATTTTGATTATAAACCACTCACTGCTTTGAACCTAAAAAAAATAGTGAAGGTGCATTACCACCCCTACATTTTCACTACAATCAACATTTGTTTCTATGCAGGGACAATATTAGAATGTTGTCCATTACATTTGTAAATCTCTGCGAGGCTGATTTCTGCTAATGTCATCAGTCATGGAAGTGTTACATTCAACACCTGGGACATATTAATTACCGTCCTGCCAACTTCAATTAACATAATAATAGAATGCTAAATAGTCAGTATTGATTCGGCCAACTGGACTGGAAATGTATAATAATGATGTTTACTGGATGATGGTTGATATCAAGGGTAAAGTGTGCTCTTTAAGTAGATGTAGTAGTTATTTATCGCGTATATTTAACAACAGGTCCGTGTAGAAAATGGATACCATCCATAGATGGATACAGCCACATCTAAATGAAGGTTAAAGGTTGCAACCCTTGAATGCTTCTGTCCCCAACTCTGGTATTTGAGTTGCATGTCATGTCGTGAGTATTATTTTTAGACAAGTCGTAAATGTTGCCAACTACTTTTTATAGAGGCTTTAAGAGACAAATTATGTATCACAATGTACCTACCATTGGATGTCGTGCCAAAGACAGGGCAGCTGAGAAGATCTGAAACACGATCAAGACTATCAACAGGTGCTAAGAACTCAAAAGAAAAACATCTCCTACCAGAAATGCATACTACATACATACCAAATGATGCTGGCAAATGAAAGCAGCAAAGATGGTTACTAGTATAAAGTTGTTCAGTTGACCTAATGCATATATTTCAGTGTCAAAGTTTAGATACCAAAAACATGCACTTGAAATTGTTCTGTACATGCAAAGATTTAAAATCTTAGATCTGGAAACATGACATTAATTAATGTTTCCCCCAAGTTTATTGGTTAGGGGGCACGGGCGGACTGGTTGATGCCCGGGGGAGAGGGGGATTTTATATATATATATATATATATATATATATATATATATATATATATATATATATATATATATATATATTATTATTCTGTCTTTATGTCAATATATATTTTCACTGAATAGGTAGGCTACAGTACATTTATTATATACCATCAATTCTCTTCTTCGTCCTGGCCACATGACACCAGTTTTTGACCGCAGTAAAAATGTTGTTTTTGAAAGGCTCAAACCAACAAATTTTGACAGAAGCAGAATATTTGGTTGGACGAAAACATGTTCTGAAATTTCTTTTTTCAGCTATGCGTTTTTTGGCTTCAACGTTCATGTCTGACTACTTCTTTTTGACATCAGCAACAGTTGTTGGAGTTGATCCAACACCGTTCACCCCATCCACCTCATGCTTCTGTCAGACAAACTGCTGGAGACACCGCTTACTTGTCCTGTAACTGTGCTTTATTAACACACTGCACAACCTCAACATGTGTTCTTAGCAAGTAACACTGGAGAAGTCTCAACCAACCTTGCTTGATCACTCAAACAGTGATACTGTAGCTACTAATTCTAGCTCTCTTATTGGCTAGACAGCATGTCAGTCTACAGTATTACCTTATACCCTGACAGCTTCTCTTCAGCCTGTTTCCTTTTATTTGATATTCCACTGCTAAGCCCTCCAAACTAAACAGTTTTACGGTGCTCAACCTCTGTGATGAGCACCTCTAACTCACACTCTGCAAACTTTGCTTTCTTCTTCGTACTCTGCATCTCCATCTTTCCCTCACTGATAGTCCAACAAAGGCTCCTTAACAACATCAGTATATTCATTATTCTATTTAGCATTGACCATTTATGGATGATTGTGGGACGACACTGGGAGGAGACTATACCCCCATAATTGACCGCAGGTTGTGATTTATGATGAGAAGACTGCGTACAGGTGTGCGCCGCATGGCTTTATAGATCTGAATATTTTCATGTGTAAGTACATCCTGAGGTCTGTAAGTACACAATGTTTAAGGATGGAATCTATGCTCAGTTTTATAAATGAGGCCCAAGACCAGAGGGGAGTTGAGTCACTAGTCAGGACAGCGCAACGCATAAAAGACACTCATGCTCTGCTAAAATGAAACGAGTGCACATATAAATTACGTAAATTCCTTAATTAAAATATTTTGTGCCTTTCTTTTTTTTTCAGGGGGGGCAGAAACACCGAATTATCTTGTTTTAAAAGTTATTTACTAGTTTTCTATCTAGTCTTCTTATTTCTAGACTAACCAACTTATTTTAAGATTTCTTGACAGGTAAAATGATCTTGCTGCTTGGACAGATAATTTCACCGTTCAGCACTTTTCTCCTCAAGTTCAGGTTATTTCTTGTATTTTGGCTACTCGTGTTTGCAGATTGGGCTTAACAGGAGCAGCTTGCACTAAAAAACCCACCTGTTATTTTTACTATAAATGTGCTTTTATTGATGTTGGCAAACATACCGAACAGATTCATATGCTACAGAAGCAGGTACTGCATGACAAGCCTCCCTGAAATATGTTTTCTGCTACATGTCAGTCCTCCTGACTGTCCAAACCTTCCTTGGCCTGTCAGTTAAGCTTGTGAACTTTGCCATCAGCAATAACAACAACCATAAACATGTCACAGGTAAAGAAATATAGCTTCAGCTATCATAGTAGAAGGGGGCTCAGCCAGGACCTGTAGCTATTCAAGTTATACAATATGTACAGTAAATGTATAGATCAGTACTAATCTACTTTCATGTTTTATTATGAAATAAAGTTTTTTAGAAAACATTTTTCTTTTCTTTTTTTTTTACTTTAATAATTCTGCTTGGATTTTGAATATGTTGAGTTACCCTGCCATCAGAGTCTAGTACAGTAAGACACCAGTAGCTTCACCTATGTTTGGATGTCATACAGTCATAAGTGCTTAATGCTTAAGCATACATATATCTTCACCAGCTACTTAACTGCCTTCCAGGCTTACTGACATGAAAACATGACACCGAAGGCATGTTCTCGTTGATTGGACGGGGTTTAGCAATGTCATCTAGTCGGTTGGAGGTCTGGGAATGGTGTTCCAAGCTATATTTGGGTTACTGTAGTATCATAAACCATAAATAACGCATGATGGTGGCAGTAAATGAGTTACATGTCATCATGATGTCACACTAAGACACCTATAAATGATATGTACACAATCTGTCATCTGTTCTTTAAACAGCTGTGTCATGTATTACATCATTATATTGTATAATTGAATTTAACATGAAAATTGAGAGTTTGCATACTTTGCTGATGTCATACAATTTCTTTAGACTGAGCAGCGAACAAACCTGCATACTGTACATACAGAATCAATATTAAAGACGTATAGACTCAGCCGCAAGTGTATTGGGAACACTAAAACTAATGCAGTTTATTACTATAATAAATAAATCCAACCTTCATGAAAGTTAAATTGTTATTACAGAGATGCTGAACTGTGTGGTTATTGTGGATGCTGCAATTTTCAGTGCTCCTCAAGCTCTAAAGGCAACCTAAATAATAGAAACATCTCTCAAATATACACATTTGCTTACATAAATGAATAAATCAATTTAGTTTATGTGTATCCTTTATTTAACCCGGTGAAATCATTTAAATACTGCTCTATATGTCAGTATATTAAGGTATATACTATATACCGTAATAAACTCCAATACATTCAGAACTCTGCTGCTCGCCTCCTCACCCACACTCGCTCCCGTCACCACATCACCCCTGTCCTCCAGAACCTCCACTGGCTCCCCCGTCCCACAACACATCCACTTTAAACTCCTTATAACCAGGCCCCCCCTCCTACCTCACGGACCTCCTTCACCCTCATGCTCCCTCCCGCTGCCTCCGCTCCTCTGATGCCAACCTCCTCTCTGTACCACTCAGGACCTGGGGGGGGGACAGAGCCTTCTCTGTAGCTGCCCCCTCCCTCTGGAACTCCCTACCCAAAGAACTCAGAGACTGCACTCACCCCCCAACGTTTAAATCACTACTCACCTGTTTAAATGTGCTTTTAATGTTAAAGTGTGATGTAATTTGTTATTCGTTGCTGTCATTTGAGTTGTTTATATTTTTTTTTTATATCTGATATTGATTCATTTTTAAATATGTTGTTCTCCTGTTATTTCTGGACATGTTAAGCGTCTTTGAGTATTTTGAAAAGCGCTTCATAAATAAAATGCATTACTATTTTTGTTATTATTATACCATATAGATCATTAAGAGATTCCTTTCTAACATACAGTACTTGGTGGACAAAATCACACAACTCTGATTCTGTAAAAAATGATTTCTTTATTGTAGGATAAAATGACATCATGACATCATAACAAGTTCTATTATACTCGTCTTCACTGAGAGACAAGTATGTGGTCCTTGGCTGGTAGACTCTCTTTCTCTGCTGTCTCCCAATCATCTGTCCCATCACCAACTCCAATTGATTATTAGACCATAATATAGGTCTAATGATATACACAGATAGCAGTCCTCAGATCAGACGTGCCAGGTCATAATTAATGCATCAACAGATCCACGCAGGATCTATAAGTGTGTCTCTGTACCGTTTAAGCACCGAACACAGCAGCTTAACGTCTTTAATTTTTTTGAATCTCTCAACACACCCAGACGATCAAATGTTAATCAATGTTCTGTGTTCTTCAGCAGTATTGTAACACAGTAAATCCTGAAGAACCTCCAGGTGTCTATGGTGGTGAGAGTCTCTAAATCGCATAGATGGAAATACATTAATCCTACTTATACCTGTACAATGTGGGGGCTGGGCATGAAAATGACAACTGCATCATTCAAAAACTATATGACAAATTTGCTCTTAATATTATCCATATTTCTTAAACTATTTGCCAGCTGGCTTCTTACAACTGTCTGTTGTTTTTTTTTCTTTTCCTCCACATCTTTAAGGCTCCAGCTCCTCTGGCTCCCCGTTTCTTCACTTCCACTTCATTTACTGCTCAGTTCTACCTGTTCTTTGATATTCCAGTCATTACTTTGAGTCTGCTACCTGAAGCACTATCTTATCTCCCTCTTTCGTTTCGATCCTCCTCCCTCACTGATGTATTTTTACCGCCACATTACTGACAGACATACGTAGCTTTATTTAATATGTCTGTGACTCATCAATTTGTTCACGGCACTTTGTGAAACTGCTTAAAAAATTGCCAGCTGTAATGTCTGTTCATTTTTAAATATAAGGTTTATTTGCGTTGAGCATGGCTAGACTGCAAAGGTTAAGTTTTCCCAAGCAACCATGCAGGCCATTGACCCCTCATGTCTGTGGCTGCACTGCTTTGCTCTGGGTAATTTTAATAGTGTCAGAATCAGAAAGACATTTTTATCAACTGTGGATAATGTTTTGCAGCTTCAGGGATTGCACCATGCCATTAGGTAGGTAATGCCCTCAATCCTTGTGAGGAGCAAGGGGCTAATGAGGGCACACCATGTGATTTACTGCTCTTGAGTTTTGCTATGCTGATATATCTTGGTCAGAGCTCAGCTCCCATCAGCATATATAAATCAGGGAATATAAATAATTTGTAGTTTAGTTGTAGAATTACATGTCATTCATTATTCATTATTCATTCATTAATCATTGTTATGAATGATATATTAAGCTGTTTTTTTCACCATGGGTACACATGGAGTACTATTAGCTTTGCTCAGGCCTGTCAAGAAGTTTCCTCTTCTCTGAGAACTCTAAACTTGTCTTTTCTCTATTTTGGGGGACAAATGTTGACAAGAAAGTGGCATAAGATATTTTCAAGTATAACGCACATCCAACCAGTGACACAGAGGAGGCAGCTAAACTTCTTACTTTTACCCCCTGAGTGACTTCTTACTTTTCACATTTATCTGACTCTACAGTGGCGTTCATCATGTCCCCGTTTCCTTCATTTGACAAATTCAGAAATATAGCAGGGCACAATCTGGTCACCGTAATAACTCTTAGATTGTACTATCACTGCAATCAATGGTGCAATAAGGGGACATGTTCCCACACAAGCTACTGAGTGGACCCTGTCTTGTGAAATTAATTATGCCACACAGTATAGAATAAACCACAGAAGGCTTTCTCTTTCTTCCTCTTCTGTCGCAATAGAATAAAACTGACAGTGTGGCAAAGAAGGACAGTAGAAAGGCCTCAAAGCAAAAATATTCCCAAAATAAAAAGTCCTCCATTCAGATCTTATTTAAATAAAAGAGACAGACTCTAAAAAATAATTTTCAAATATAGTCATTGAGCTGATTATAACGGTTTTTATATATCTTAAATATCTTTAACACTTCATCATATTTCATATATAAAATGTCATGCTTCATATAATTTGCATGTAAACTCTTATTCTGCAATACACAGAGACACTATATGTCCATTAAGTAGAGTAAAAAGAACAATTTATCCCTCTGAAGTATAGCAGAGTACAATTGTAAATGTGCATAAAATGTAAATACAAAAACAAGTAAGTAAAAATAAAAGACTCTACTAGAGTAAATATGATTAGTTTAGTTTAAATTTAGTTTAGTATCTTTCACTGCTGAAGCCTTATGTACCTTTACACCTACAATAGATAACTATGGCAATAAATTGGGTGAATATAGGTTGAATATGTTGCTCAATTAAAAGAAATAACTGTTTCAAGGTGTGAGCCTTTGTATCAACTGCATGAATCTTACATGCGTGAAGCAGAAACTACATTCTCTGTGGCTGAATGGCCACAGAGTTTGGCGTTGTGCGGGTAACAGATGGTCGAACAGACGTGTGCAGTGCCTTGATATGAGAGATGATACTGTCTTCATACATGTTAATTGACAATTTTGTGGGAATTGAAATGGTCACATCTTGGCGTGTCGCCATCATGAGTGTGGGAGCTGATGTCAACCTGTCAACACAGCACAATAAGATAAATTGGTTTTCACAGGGCTTTTGGCTCAAAGACAAGGTTGAGTTAGTCAAAATTAGCTATTAAATAGGTGGGTGTAAACAATATCACGGTAATTAGATGCTCCTTAAAAGAGCAGTCGCTATTTTGAGCTTGAAGCTCACATGTATGTGTTTAGAGTTTGTTTCAGAGCTGAAACATGTACTTCATCTGTCTTCTACATGCGCTGAACACGACAGCACTCATTAAAGAGGCAAGTGTTTTGAACTTGAATCACTCACTCAACAGCAGAAGTGGGTATGGGTGAGGATGTGGGTCAGCTTCAGCCTGCAGGGTCAGGGGTAATTGAATTTGACCTGTTCTGACATGTCAGGATTGTGTTCTACATTTTGGAGATATTCAGATGACTATGGCCTCATCCATCGCAAGCATGAATCCAAAGCTGTCGAACTGTTAGAATGAAGTGATATTTGAAGAGATGCTAGTTGTTTTGTTCCTCCAAGAGCATTTTCACTCAAAACAGCTTTTTTTTCCAGATGTTTTGGCTGTATATATATATATATATATATATATATATATATATATATATATATATATATATATATATATGTGTGTGTGTAATATCAGCTTTTTTCATAACAGGGCACACGATTTGACAAATGTGATTGGTTAAAATTCTCTGGGGTCCCGTGGCTGGCTAGGAACAGGATCAGAGACTTCTTTAGCTCATAGAGAGTCATGGGGTCGAGGTTGACGTGGCCTCCCTGGTATTTTCTGTTCACCATGTGATTCGGCTGATGGGGGCGTGTTTGGTGTAACCGAAATGTCTCTATTTCCAGCTAAGGAGCGCTCTGCCTCATGTATTCCCAACCACAGTGGGAAAAAGAGGAAAATCATTGTCTGGGGATACTTTTTTTTTTTTTACAACCTGTCCTCACCCTCTCCTCACCCTCCCACCCGCTTTACTGTGTCACACTTCTCCTGTCTCGTTCCACTGACATTCAGCTCCTGTTCCCTTCCCTCGCCTTGACCGTGGTGATAACCCCATAGCTGTTGCTGTCATGTAAGGTTCAGAGCACTCGTAAAGGCGCCACCTGTTGCTGGTGCATGCCGGGATGCTTAACTTGGAATACTGCGAACTTGGCACTTGACACTTGGCAGTCATTTACCCCCCTATCACACACACCCCCATCACCCACCCCCCATCACCCCAGTGTCCTTTTACTGGCGACATATGCCCAATTAATGCTGCTTATTTCACTACTAACAGAATGTGATTATATTTCAGAAAATAAAGAAGTTGTTGGCTTCACTGCTACGAAGTTCAGGACCAACACAGAGTACTGTCCTGTAAATCTCCTCTAAGGTGCAGTCTTAATACTAGTCCATACTGTGGATTGTATTCAAATGTTAGATAGCAATCATATATTTATAAGGCTTCCCTGCATCATCTTACTTTCCTATAAAATGTTAAAAATACATTGTTAAATGCATCATTTCAGCCAGCTATAAAAAAACTATGTATGTTTCTGGGGTACTCCTGATTCTTCATCAGCTTTTGACTGAAACTACTACGACGAATACTTCTACTAAAATCTACCTGTTATTACTCCATATAATCCTCCATTCATCCTCTGGTGAATTAGGACCTGAGACTGTCAGGACTGAGGGCTGGACAACAGATCGACGCCATTTTTAGCACCTCCTAACCTCATAGCTCAGGGTGGATAGGTTGGGCAACAAACCATGTGACTCGACCACACGGTGTATGTTTCTTTTGACCCTAATAGTATCCTTCCATAACTTCAACCAATCATCATGACCGGCACTATTTCTTTACAAAGAAAACAAGTAGTTTCTGTGCCTGAATTTGTTCAAACATTTACTCTAACAGCAGTAAATCTGCAAACTGTTGTATGAATCATTTTTGTGCTTAGAGGTGCTGACAAAAAAATTGTTTCAAACAATTTTGTATGGGAAAAATTCTCTGTGGACCTTTCCAACTAATACTTTACTTTTTCTTTTTTTACTTAAAACTTAAATGTTCACTTTTTTCCTGTCAATGCTTGTCAATCAATCAGTAAATCAAAGGTTACTTGTAAAGACCATTGTAGCAATTCAGCTCTCTGTTAAGACTCTGGTGTGTGTTGGTTCTCTCACTGACGGCTCCTTGATGACGATCTTTATTAACATAAATCAATGATTCCAAAACAGACGCTGAACTTTCCAGCGTCAGCACAGACGTCTCTCCAGTTTCATAGACTCACAGGCAGAAACTCCTCAGCTCCAGCACTGCAATATAGATATGAGAGAGAGTCCTATCAGCACAAAGCAAAACACCTGTTATAATTCCCCCTTTCTCCTAAAGCTGCCCTACCTACCTCTACCTCGCCCTTTGGGGCCTTCGCCTCCTCCCTGTCCTGTTATGTCTCATTACTGTTATCTCTTATGTCTCAGTGGTTGTTATGCCCCTGTTGCCCGCCCTCCTCTGGTGGGGTGGGGATCTGCGGCCTCAGGGGGAGGGCATTGATCCCCCCCTGGAGTGTCGCCAGTGTGCCGAGGTGGGTGTCCCGTTCTCTCGGGGCGGATCTTGGGTGTGTGTGTTCTCGGGGGCGTGGGCCCGCTCACGCTTGGGGGTGATTGGCCTCTGGCTGTACCATGGGCCCGCCGTCCCCTGTCCATCTGTGAGCCGATCCCTGGCCGGGGGGGTCCCTCTGTGGATGCCAGGGTGCGTGGCGGGCCTTGTGCCGGGGGTCTGGGGGTCTGCGTGGCGGGCCTTGTGCCAGGGGTCTGGGCGGGGTCTTGAGGCTGGGGGCACTGCTCGCGCTTGGGGGGAGTCGGGCTCTGGCTGGGCCGGGGGGGCTCCTTCCGTGGCCCCTGGCTGGCTCTTCTTGGGTTGGGTGTGCGATTTTCCCTGGGGTACACAGCCTTGGGCCCTTCCCGCTCTGTGGGGCCGTGGGGCGCTCTGGTGGTTTGGGCGCCTGCCTGCTTGCTGCTGGAGGTCGACATGGCATTTTAGTGACCCCCCCACTTAAAACCACATCCAGTGACAATCATTCACACATGCGTATACACAATTGACACACACACACTCACACACACACGCATGCACAATAAGGTTAATAAGGTTATCCTGTCTTTACCGATTATTATATTGTATATATATTACTGCTGTGATTGTTGTTGTTGTTGTTGTTGTTATTGCAGTTGTTCTCTCGCTGCTTCTCTCTTGTCGTCCCAACCCTTTCTGTTCTCTCCGTCTTTCTACTGTGTATTCCTCCCTCCTCCTCTAACCATGGATTTAGAGACTGATGCACACATTTACAGACTAAAACAACAATAAAATATAGATATTTAAGATAACAAAAGAAAAGAATGAAATATTTTTATTATTAGTAAAAATAAGATAAAATTTGTAGTAATGACACACAATAAATTGTCACAACTAAATAAGTGTAAACCATAACATTGTAAATCAACATATAACAGATAACCAATAATAAGAAAATAAGAGGTAATAACTTTCACATCCCTTGAGCCTTTGAACCACTACTTTAAACTGTTGCCATGGTTTTCAGATCCCTGATGCTTCTGACCTCCCCAGCTCAGCTCAGCTCAGTCAGAATAATGTACTGTACAAAAGCTCTGTCTTTACAGGCTGTACTGATAATGTTGCTGTAATTCAGTAGTCTAATGTTTTAATGCTCAGTAAGCTCAGTGAACTTAACATGAATACTCAAGATTAGATTCTGCTGTATTCCCTCGTAAAAAGGGTTTTGCAATGGGGAGAACATGTTTCTACAAATGAATCAGGATTTGAATTTGTATTACACAGCTGTTGGGAAATAATTATGATTAGCTTAGCTAAGTCCCTCAGTAGAGGAGACGTTTACTAATGAAAACAGATCTCAAAGGTCTTTCAAATTGTACCCCCCTGTTCTATTTCTGTCACGTGAAATAATAGAAGTGTAACTGCACGTAAAAAATATGGAAAACTTTAGATCTTCAACTCAAGCTCAATTCGAAGCTCTGTTGCTGATGCTCAGTTATAAATCTGGGATCCACTGACCAGAAGTCTGGACTCCAGTCACAGGACTTGGCTTTAAGTCAGATTCGAGTCACAAACTTAATGATTTTAGACTCAACAAAATGAAAACATTCAATTAAAATTGACTGTGACTGTATCACCAATCCCTCTTAATTAATGTTATATATGACTTTATTTAAAGCATACTCCATAAATCACTTGTTTCCCTTCATTGCCTTCATTCCCTATTTCAACTATCTTTAACGCGATGGATCCAAAAGGTAATATCCAAGAGCCAAATAAGAGGGCATCTTCCACTTGGTTAGTAAATACGGAAAGGATAATGCCGCACTAGCAAGTAAATGTTTGTACCAAAATAGTCTTGTAATAAAAAACGATGCAGAGAATATCTGGTGTCAGTAATGGACCTATTTCTGTCCTGCCGTCTCTCCGTGTTGGAGTTTGATACACAAACGGACAAGGTTTCCGTGGTGCTGTCAGGTACACCTTGTAAACGCTAAACCTACATCGCTTTGTTCTGTTTAAAGTTGCACAAAGAATGGTGAGCCTTGGCTCTGTTGTTAGAATGTCATTAGATTTGGGAAAGGACGCATTATGACATGTCGAGGACTTGATAGTAAAACTTAAGGACTTGGGACTTGACTTGTAATTGACTGTACCGTAAGATAAGAGACCTGTTAATTAAGCCCTGGACATAACATAGACAATTAGCACCTGTAATGGCTTTCTTTCAGCTATAAATCAGTACGGTTTTATCCACTTATTGTTAAAGAAAAGGCCAAATTGAAAGAAATGTGTCCACATAGTGAACCAGTCAATATTATCAGTTTCTTACCTTAACCCTGCTGTTGTGTCTGCTTCTTGTTGACTAGTTTGGTGTTCCGGTCAGGAATGACCGCTCTATTCTAGCTGATTACTGTGTTTTATCAACTCAGGTTCTTGTGGACAGCTTTTGAGTTTCCATCTGCTATTTACAGCCTGTAGGCCTCACTGACCTGAGTTCACATCACTTGGCCATAGTGCTGCCACAGAATGAACTGTGAGCAAGGCCTCAAAAAAGCTTTATACACCAGAGCTGTGAGAAAGTTGTATTTATCATTGAAACAATGTTGTTGTTTCTAATGACTGGTCTTTTTTGACCGGGACCCAAATTTAAAGAAAATTCTCTAAATGTATTTCTTGTGTTCAGATGCCATGTGTGAACAAAGTCATGGGACGTTCTGACAAACAGAAGAAATTAACTACATTTCTTTTAGAGAGAGAACTGTTAAATTGTTCAGATTTGATAGGAACACAACAGACGGGTTAAGGTAAAGTAACATTGTAACCCTCTCCACCATGGAGATCGCTGTTAGAATACAGTCTTTTGTGCTATCTAATGTATTGCAGGAATGCTTACATAACAATACAATATTGTGTATCCTTTTTGATACTGTGTTCTTCTATTGCAAGTCTTCAGCCCACATCATACTGTAGCTTTGAGTTTTATTCCCCTAGTGATGTGCATTTTTTAAACGCTCATGAAGTGATGGAAAAGCCTCAGTGTCACCAGAATCCCTTTGTCCTATGCCATCCCCAGTAGATGATGTATGATGCACTGGTCTAAAGCATCTGACCCATTTCAACCTGACCCCCCATGCAACAGTAAACAGAGATGCCTTTCAATGTTTGGGCCACCCACACATCCTCACATCAACACCTCCTCTTTGCTTTAAGATGCTGCCACACAGTTTTCAGCGTGCCTCTGATTTAGCATGATAATACGGAACGTTTTCCACGTCCAGTTCACGAAAGATTTGACATATTATCTCATCTACCTCTACTGTTCAGTTTCATGGAAGATCCTCTCGCACACAGAAAGTTTAAACGTTTATTTATTCCAGACTCAACAAGATTTTTAAGTTAGGAGTAAGTCATTAATATTGTGTGATTAATAAGACAAAAAAACTGTGCCACCTACACATCACAGTGGTTATGCTCTATTAGAAGTCTGATTTTTAAATGCACTGTGAATTTGATTGTAATTTTAATGTATTGCACAGTCTATGCATTTTATACTGTTCATTTTTCATGCTTTGTTCTTTTATCTGTTTTTATTTTTATGTAAGCACTTTGAATTACCTCAGTGTACGAAATGTGCTACATAAATGAATTTGCTTTGCTTTGCTTTAGAAGTGCAGCATTAAACAGGACTGCAATTATCTACTGATCATTTACTTATAAATTAACATTAAATAAGCAAAGAAATAAAAAAGCCTGACCCAATAAAAAATTGTCCTGATAGCATTTATTTTGTCATGATCTAAATATTTGAACAATAGATGTTTTGGATTCCAATCTGAAGTTCCAATCTGATTTTAATCCACTGCAGAACATGAGAATCACAGAAATAGAGCTTATTCTAAAACTGACTGGACAGGTCTTCAAGAGCAAACACTGATACACAACTAAAGCAGTGTTTAGTGTGATCTACTGCTGTTTAATGTGTGTTTGCATCTGTAATACGACACAAAATCAATGATACATTTTGTGCAAATGTATTTGTATTGAACTCTTACATCTAGAAAACATTCATCTCTATCGGGCCTCATCCATCACATACATAAACTAAGATCAAAAACTACTTGATGTGGGATCTATTTGTGGTGTTTCATCTGTCATCCATTGATATGTCTTCAGAGTAACAGATGTTATACCTGAGGCTGAGAGAATGGATTGTTGCTTGAATAATACACAAATCAGCACAGCCTCAGTCCATCAGCACCGGACGAGGGCCAGAGACATGCTCTGCTGTCGGTGGCCTTTGAGCAGCCAGCAGGGTTTAAAATAGCCCCTGGGAAACTGATCGTCTGTGCTGAGCAGCACTGGAAACCACATAGATCACATTTCTAGTCCATGATGGAGTGAAAACAAGATATAAAGGACTTTGTCAGCATTGTGAAACATCATTGTAGGTTACCTGTTTGAATTAAAACACGATACATTTCTTTATTCTCTTACTTCCAAGGAAGATGTCACCATACAGAATAACAGGCTCGACTTGATACGCACTGCTCAGCGTTATGTCGTGTCTAGTGCTGCCACTAGATGGCACTGATACACTTTATTGTATGGCACTGGCCTCTGACGACAGGCGCACCTCAAAGCAGGGGACGAGCTTAACAAATTAAAAATGAAAAAGTTGTGGGGTCATCTGGAGCAGGCTGGTCACAGTTTATAGACTCAGCATTGCAATGTGGCTATGAGGTTGGGCTCCCATTGTGCTGATGCCGTTCTTGTGAGCATGAAGTATTGATTGCATTTTCAAATTCACTTACATGATAAGTGGTGTCTTGGAATATATAAATATATATATATATATATATTCATAGGAAGACCTCCATGTTTTAAGAGCCATCCATTTTTAGCATAGGGTTGAAGGCAGAGGTAAAGCTGGATGGCATCGCCATAATGTTCTATGGCTTCATTGTAGGGAAACTAACACAATTACCTTTTTTTTTATATAACTTTAACCATTCGTCGTGTAAATGACTTACTGGAGGTGGAATAGAATGAATGTGATGTCGCCTGTCACAGAGTAGTTTTGTCTTTATAATGCCAAAAAAATAAAAATAAAAATGATTGACTCGATGTCACAAAACCTCTAAAAAAAAAGTGTGTCTTATACTTTTGTGTAACTAATTTAACATGGACAAATTATTACTGATGTCTATTAATGATTTGTGCATCAGGAAGACCATTTCCAAGTAAAGTAAGGCCTTAGAAAACTGCTGGATGAAAGGAGGAGGTTATGTTCTCAGTCCGGTTTCAGGATTAAAACTATTTCATGAAACTAGGTGGAAGGGTGTAACGTGTGCCAAAAAAAAAGATGAATAAACATGCCCACACCTCTGCACAACCCTGCAGGAAGGTGCTGGACGTTTGAATGCAGACGAAGCACACAGCAACGCACACTCACCTGCAGCTCCTTACATATCCATGACACAGACAGAGCAGAGGAGAGAGACAGCCACGTAACCCGGTTTCTACATTTTACGACGTCACGCCCTGCGTTCTGTCATTGGTTTCAGATCACGAGCTCACATCCCAAACACTTCTAAATAAGGATGATAACAAGAAGAAAAACACAGAAACACACAGGGGCTCTGCAGATTCCACCCCCACTCTGCTAAGTGATGATTGAGATAAGTGATGATGCTTCAGCTGCAAACAACTATATTTTCACATAATTAGAATACTTATGGAAATATATCCACACAAATAACGGATGTTTTTGCAGATTTACATATCATAGAGGAATGGACTATTGGCCTTGGTGGATTTAGGATGGACTCTTCAAGTGCCCTTCTGGTATATTTATTTAGACGTTGAAGATTCTCGAGGCACAGCGGAGGTAAGCTCAAGCAGTAAAAATGTGTTTTGAAAGTACTCACATGTGGTCGTGCTTTCACCCTTATGTGTGAACAAACAACAGGATGATTTGTGGCTTCATCCAGATTTACCCCACAGCACCCTTCTGAGAAGATTAACATTGTTATCTGAGAAAATAATAGTGAGCGTCACACTCCAACATCACTTTCTCTTAAAAGACAGTGTTTACAATTATGTTGTGCCGATATTTTCCGACACTGGACAAACTATGATTTATTTATTTTTTGCGAAGCCATTTATTGGCTGATTGCGATGACACGCTAATATCAACACATATTCCTAGTTTTTTTTTTATACGTTCGGCTGAAGTGGAAATGTTGATGTATTGATTGAAAGTGCAGCAAATGTGCCACGTCAGCATACTTGGCGATAAAACATGATGTGTCTTGAGGGTCCACTGAAGCCACTGCACCATTTAAGAGAATACGAATTTTGAAAACAACCTGTTGGGAGGGATAAGAAGACAATAACCCTCCAATGAACTCGTGTAACATAAATTACATATTTCCATCATTTTCAGATGGCTTTCCGATGTCTGAGGTTTGACTGTCGCTCCTCTCATTCACCATCTCGTAGCCCCTTTCTTCTACAATAATGGTGCAAACCAGGGAAATGGTGCCACCAGCTGCTGAATGTTCTGAATGTCTAGCATTGACCCAAAGGTCGTGGATAGAAACACACAGTAGTTTTCATTTTGCTGATTTTCCTGAAATTCAATTAAACATTTTGCTAGTTTAGCTGTAAACCTGACTGAATTAAACTGGTATACTCTCTAATACATAAGCAATGCATTATTCAATATAAGTCAGTATATCTGATCTAATATCCTACTTATTATGTGCACATGGAAAATACATTTTAGATTAGTTGGCCATGTTCATCAATCTCCACAAAAGGCCTGTGCATGTCTTGATGGTGTATTGATGTAAGGGTAATAACATAGAGCACAATTTATATGTTAGAACCAAAAATAATCTCAGCATGGACTGTTTTTCTCACCCTTACCTTCCCATATCTTTTAGTGTTACAGCCTGTCTGATACCAAACTACCTGATGGACCACCTCAAACCAGCTTCTTTATTGGGACACAGCTTTTTGGATAGATTTCACACCCAACCTTAAGTACCAACAAATAAGCCCAGGAAAAAGCAGTACTTCATCATGGCTGTAATATATCTCGCTGTCTTTGTCACCATTACTTATCCTTGTAGTCATCTAATACTTGGGTGTTAGCAGGAACAGGAGCGATAACTCTGGTGTAATTATGGACCTCTGCAGCGCCGTGATGAGAGATGAGCCTGTTGCAGGAATATATTCTTAATAAAACATGCTTCTTTAACAAAGGGCCTCTCTGTTGGAGAAGACTCAGGAGACTGAAATCCCCACATACTAGTGCATGACTGAACTGCCCAAGGTCCTCACTATTCGGAGTAATATGTGGTCTGATAGTGTAAATTAGTTTCATTCACATGTTGAGTACCAGAGCTCAACTGTATGAAGCTGAGGCATTTCATTCTGGTCCAAAATGAAATATCTCAACCACTAGATAGATGCCATTAAATGTTTGCGCACACATTCGTGGTTGTTTTATTCTTTAATCTTGTTTTACACTCACTTTATTTATTTAATTGTATGCATGCCTGCATACATTTTCAGTGAATTATATCTCAGCACATTCAGCATCCTTCCATCATTATTAAAAAGTGAAGGGGAGTATGCCAGACTCCTCTAGAGCCATTTCTTGTTTTGCTCCCTTCATTTCGCTCCAGTCCGACCAAACAACCTCTGCAGGGATAAACAGTGGCCGTCATTTAGGCAAATATCTTAAGGTCCCTTTCTCTGGGGCTGTTTAGGCTGAATGCCGTCCATCTGCCTGCAGCTGATGGGATTGCTGATAAGACTCACAGTGGCCCTATGGGACACTTTCCCATTTCTGATTCTTTTAATAGATCAAGTGGAGAAAAAGGCTAATTATTATCAGAATGAGAAATCAGCTGGACTTCTGTTATTTGATCTGTGAACCCCATGGAGCAAATCAGGCGCTCTTCTTTGCCACATAAAGACCATAAGACTGCACAGCAGCATGATTGTACATTTACATTTGACAAGACGGCAAAGAACAGGAAAGAACGCTGGACCTGATTCCATTTTAAGACTCAGTCCAGTAGGCTTGTTGAGTTCTGCGAAGGATGTCTCCTGTTGTCTGGACTGTGATAGATTGCCAGTTTAGAAAATAACTAAGGTTTGTGGAAGGAATTAGATAGAAAGAAAAACCGATGCACACCTTTAGTTTTTATACGAGAAATAGAATTGCTCATGTAATGGTTTCTGCTGTCTGTGCTGTTTCTAACCTTGGAAATAGCCAAGGAAGAGAGAAAAAAGCGACAGCTATGTTTGTGCAGACTATCACCTTCCATCATGACAACCATTTATCCTCTAGTGTCGATGATCCAACCCTGACTTCTCTCACTGTATCCAACAACAAATAAAAAAAAAACTGTTTTACAGCAATAGAAAACAACACAAAGTCTGAGGAATAAATAAAACAATGTACTTTAATACACATCTAAGAAATTGTATATATTACATTCACGTCTATTCAGTGGGAGTAGGTGAGAGTGACAAGTGTTCCCCTGAGGTCAGAGGGTAAGAAGCTACAATATTGGGTTATTGTTGACTGCAGTGGAAAAGTAATCTCTCCAGGTTCTCCACTTGTCACACTGTGTGAGCAGCGAAGCGTCACTTATTTTAAACTCCTGGAGCGAAAAACAAAGAGAAAAGAAGAAAAAGTTGAACATGAATATAGAAACTCCCCCACACCCAGGATTCCAGTGGATGATTCCCCCTCAAGAAAGTGACTTTGACTCATCACACGACCATAAAACCGGTGGTGTTGCCAAGAATGATAAGAAGCAGGAGGTTGTATCACCATCAGTTGATCCTTTCACTGCAGCTCACATTTCCACTGTATAACCTTGTTATCAGTGTGTGGGCATCATGTTCCCAGTTTGCAGTGCATGCACTTACCATAATTGTTTGGAGTTTTCTGCCTTAAACTTCTCTCAGCCTTTGATATTCAGCTCTGGCACAGTTACTGTGTGATTTCAGAGTGTGAGACCTTTCAGAGTTGTAAATCTTTTGAGACCTTTTCAGCAGTTTTTTTTTTTTATAGCTATTATCAGCGACAGTGTTCTGCTTGCACTCTGGCAACATTTCCTAATTTTTCAAGAATTGCTCACAAACATAATTTTGAACCGATGTATGCGATCTTATTTATTCCAAACATGATGGCATGAAATACTAGTTAACAAGTATCCGTTGCGAACAAAATGAATATGCATTTGTTCAAGCATGTCCCATGTGAAACACAAAACATGACTATTTAGTATTCAGTTTTTGATAAAAAAAAAACAACAAAAAAAACATTGTTGGGGTCGGCTTGGCATGGCACAGTTTTGTAACCCCTGGCCTCTCACACCTCTCACACACTTTTCTGTCAGTCTGTTTGAGGCATTCAAAATGATTTTTGGCGATGGTAACTATTTTTCAGCCTGCCTTTTCGAGCTCTTTGTCATCTGTGACAGCTGTAAATGTTGGCTGGTTGAAGGGTGATCTGGTCTTCGGGCTTTTTCTGCTGAAAAGACATGAGTTTTTGTGTATTCAGGGGCAGCTGCACCTCAGATGGCAGAGCAGGTCCTCAACTATAGCGAGTCATTATACCCAAAGAGCCTCTTATTAAAATACCTAACTTTACAACAGAAATACTGAAAACATTTTTACAGCATGGAAAAAAACAACTGTTTTTGTCACTGTAGCTAATTTCCCCCTTCATGAAAACTGGGCTGAATTTTTATATGAATCACTCATTTATTTCAAGCCTCAAATTTGGTCATAACTGAAAGGCAGTGGCCCACTTTGAATAACATGTAGCTGCTAGCTGTCAGCAACCAGGCTTCACTGGACCCACCTCAGCTCCATCCGCTCCACCACTTCACCCATTTTTGGACTAACAGTGAGTTATGTGGACTAAAGCACAGCCAAGATGCCGAAGGTTGGAGCCACTACACTGAGTTTCATAACAACCCTTCAGAAACCTCTCAGTGACATCACTGAGACTTTTGTTTAAACCAGCCTAGGTATGTGAGTGCGTGTGAACGGATAAATGAGCTGCAGATACCTTTGGAGTATAGTAATAGAAGTATTACATGTAGTCTTTTTTACCGTTTTTCCTGCATGACAGTAAAGCACGTTATATGAGCTGTCAAACAAACACCTGTAGGTTGTAGCTGAACCTCATAAACTCTTATAGACACACAACACACACAACAGTGGTGGAAAAAAGAGTGATTAATCAGGTAAATATGAAATTACTATTTAAATAATCTATCACCTGTAATCTATTACCTTATTCTTCTAGATTAGGTTTATGTGAATACTTATTTAAAGGGGGAAAAAATTGTTTTTATAATTGTTTTACACATACAGCAGTGGATCCCTCTACAGTGTGGAAGTACAGACAATGTCAGCGAAACACAAGTGTTACGACTGAGTAGTACTGTGCGTGCTGTTCTGTTTTTCCATTCAGTTCATGGTTTTTTTTAATCATAATCCTTGTCATCAGTGATTATTCATCATCAACATTTTCCACAAGAGCAATTCCCTGTCCTCTGCATCACTAATTACCACCACAATGATATTCATCAGACATGCACGGTTTGTTATTCAACAAGGCATTCTTCAAATTTAACAGTAAAGAACAAATACAATCACCCTGGAGAGCTCATCCCATCTCCGGGGTGGAGTTCTCCTCCACGCTGCTGAATAAGAACCTCAGCCTTTTCATCAAGGGCAATTTGACAGTAATTTCCAAGGAAAGGGGCAGTAGTACTCATTTGCGTCACCCACCTATGTCTGTAGATTATGATTCACGAGTCCATCTGATGAGGTTCATTCATTTCACCGCTCAAAAGGAAGGTGCGCCTTCCTCTTGCGCTTGTTGTTTCCTTGTCCGTGTCTTCAGTCATTCTTGAGGGATGAAAGCAATTTGTCAGCTTCAAGGACTCATGGTTGTACTGAAACAAAAGCAGCAGGAGGCTCTCTGAAGAGCTGACAACTAGAGCCATGAATTAGCCAAGCACCTGCAGGCTTTTAAAGTGATATACACCAACTAAAACCTACACTTAAAAACTCTGTAGACATGAGAGGTTGTTTTTTTTGTTGTTGTTTTTTTCATGGCAAACACAAGCTCTGGTCAGCATTAAACTTTTCACAGCATCAAACTCTACACATAACCTTTTCATACAGCATAGTCTAGATCAGGGGTCACCTATTAGCGGCCTCAATGCCAAATCCAGACAGAAGAAGAAGAAGAAGAAGAAGAATCAGCTTTATGCGATGCACAAAGACCGACACGAAGACCAACAACCCGGCAGAAAGGAGACACAGGCAGCAATGCAAGGGGAGGCAGAACCGAGCCAAGGGAACCAAGATCTGGGCCAGGATATGAGTCGCCCCGCATAAAGCTGCTGTACCCAGCTTCTTTCTTACCAATGCCTGCTCTCTTGTCAACAACCTGGACAAAATGAGACAGTAAATTATGGTGATATGGGAGACCTGGCTGCATGAAAACGTCCTCGAGTTAGCCGTGGAGCTAGCAGGCCACACCCTCTACCTCTGTTCAGACAAGAGGAAGGGGAGTGTGTTACATGTGCTACATGATGTCATTAGCAGACAGGAAAACAAACAACCAGACAGCATTTTTGTTGTGACCTGAGATTTCAACCACTTTTCATGAAGTTTTGTTGTCTGCCATCAGCTGTGATTTGTAATATTTGATTTCTTTTGTAAGATTTTTTTTAAGTTTGTGTTTCCATCCTAAGTGATTGTTAAGCTCAGTTCAGAGACTATATTAAGTTTTGCTTTGAGGATGTTATGTTTTTATAGAGTGAAAGGAATTTATTAGCATTACAAATTTAGAGATGAAGATTTTATTGCACATTGTTTTCCATAATACTCCTGTATAATGACTGTATTTTTCCCTGTTTGAAATTATTAATAATTTTGTATCTTCATCAAACCAGCCTGGAGGACAGAAGAAATGTTCAAAAACAGATTAATATTGTCAAAGACTAGTAATGGCCAAAAACATGTTACTGCAAAACTGTTAACATATGATACACCAATGAAAATATGAATATTCTTCTGTAGGTATCTAACAGTTTGAACCTCAGCAGGGGAGGAGGGTTGACTTACCGGACCTCATGCAATTTTAATTGAAGACCCTTGGTCTCCATCATAAACTGAGCTTGTCCAGAAATCTCATTTTTCCACCAGAATGTGTTTAAATAATTGTCAGACTTTTTTTGAGGGTCCTCAAGCACCCCTTAGTGTTAGCCTTCCTCATGCACACAGAGCAAAACAGAGGCGAGACATCGCTTAAGTTAATTTATCCTTTCAGTCATGTCTCGTTACTCCTTTGTCTGTTTCGTTCTTTTGAAGATGCAGCATGAATTTGGTGAGAGTAAAGACGTTGGCTGCGCTCAAGACATATTTATACCCATAAAGCAATGTAGCATTTTATATATATATAACTAAAATTTTTCAACAAAATGACCAGGTTCAGATGAGGGCATGGTTGATATTACCTGACTGCATGCCAACATCAAATTATTACTGGATTAAATGGAGCCTTAGTGAAAGTTCAGTCATGTCGACTGTCACACACGTCACCATTCTGTCATTCACACCTCTGTTGCTAGTTGTCTGGGTCTGTCAACTGAGATATCAGCTGATCTCATCAGCTGATCTCATCAGCTGGTCACATGTATCCAATAGCACAGTGGCACACCTTAATTGTTAGCCTTGCTGCTGTCTTTTTAAATATGAATCTCTCTGTATCACTAGTTTATTCATGCTGCTGTTGTCCACTCCCTCCACCCTCCACATTCTCCCCCATCTTGCTTTATTTCAATGTTTAGTTTGGTCTTTATGTTCTGTTATGTTTGCCCTTTTGTTATCTCCACAGGAGGATAGAGATGGAGAAAAGGAGAGAGAGCAGGAAGGAATTGACACAGGCAGAGAAAGCAAGAACCAGGTGAGAAAAACTCAACGCCATATAGTTATAACACCAACTCAGTCACATTCATTGCTTTGGACTCCACAGTGAATTCATATTAGCAGTGCACTCATAGACTGTGATCAGACGTGTTCAAATGTCAACCTGCTTTTACATTTATTCAAACTCAGTTTGCTTTATTTATCAGCAGATTATCTGTCATTTTCCAGCTGAATGAAACATGTTTGTGTGTGATTATCAGTGTAAAGAGGGGGAGAGGAGGAACAACCGAGTGGGAACGTGGACAAATAATGCAGTCAAGATTGTCATAGTGACAAAACAGGAACTGTTTCACTTAGAAAAAACAAACAAACAAACATTTCATCCCCATTAGAGTTTTACATGCATGGGAGCTGAGCCCCCCTTAAGACCGGATCCTAGAATCACCCTCGGAATACTCTTCCCTCTTAGCCCCGACACATTGAAAACATTGTTGATCTCAGGCATGTCTATTGGTTTCTGCAGGGCTGAATTACTGTCACACTCCCACTGTCAGGAGAAAACAAAACACAGGTGAGTCATTCCTACTTCATTAATCCCTCAATTCTTTCTCTGCATTTGACTCATCCCCGAGGAGCAGTGGGCTGCCGTTACCATCACGGCGCCCGGGGAGCAAATTGGGGTTCAGCATCTTGCTCAAGGAAACTTCGTCTTGTAGAAAGGCTGGGGATGGAACCGCCGACCTTTCGTTCTTTGAGCAACCGCTCTACCTCCTGAGCCACAGCCGCCCAAATTTGCCTTCCCTCATCTTCCCACTCTCTGTACACTGTGCATGTAACCCAGTCACCTTCAAGTACCTATAATGTGTAGTGCACACATTACAGCAGGCTACACATGGTAGCTCCCTTATATTTTCACACAACCACAATCAGGAATACAACTCTACCTACAGTATCACCAGGTCTGACCTTGTTAAATCGGTTTGTAATGCTTTATGTAAAATATATATTCAGGAGTGTTTACTGTTGAAGCACAATAACAACTAAAATAATAAACATCTTGTGATCCTGGGCCTCACTTTAGTATGATGCTACACAATAAGGTGTTTACAGCCCAGCCTCCTGAGAAACTACACACATATTGGATGATACTACAACTCATAGTTTGACTAAATAATGACAAGTGCCAATCACAGTTTTATCAACAGACCAAAAGGAGAAAAATAAGAAGAAAAGAATTTAAAATCTATATATTGTTCAGCATTTTTGTCGTATTGTTATTTAACAAAATGTTGGTGAATTGTTTATAGCCTGTAGATCAACTAACCAATAAATCAACTACATTGTAATTGTAAGTGTCTGCAGACACCTTGCAATCCAGGACTTGCTGTAAATTAGCCTCTAACTTCCACTGTGATGTCATGTACATCACTATTTCCACATGGACAGCACCAACACAGATCAGAATTGTAATAACATCTTATTAACTCAGTAACCAAAATATCTCCACCTAACACAAATCTAAATTATATTGTTGCTGTTCTTGGCGCCTCAGTTTGTTTGACTGGGCTCATTGTTAGGAATTCCTCAGACGCCATGCAGATGGTGGTGATAATTAGGAGGCTGAAATATGTCACTTTTATGAGCTCTATATTTGGCTCTGCTGCACAAGTGTTGCTGTCAGTGGACAAACTAGACTGCACCCTCATATCCCTCACAATTAATTGGCATAATTGAGGACTGGTGTGGTTAAGATCTTGATCAAAGATACCTGTGAAGTGTGGTTATTACCAGCACCTCCAGAGCAAATCTCTAGTTTTGTCTCAGCACCTGCAGCCTTTTGTATTTGCTCCTGATTGGCGCATGATATCTAGGTTCATAAGTCACCATCTTTTGCCCTGAATCCTTGTTGTTTTGTTTTGCATATTTTCTCATGTGAGAAGAAATAGAAATATTAGCGCATGTGTTTTTTTAAAATATTTTTGTCATCACGATCCTAGGAGCACAGCGAGGGACCTGAGGCAACAAATGAAGTGGGTGGGAAGGACACGCTTTATGTGTTTGTGCACAAGATTTGAAACTCCAGGCAATTAAGTTAGTAAAATCTTGATGAGTACCCTTATCAGACTCTCTGCATCTGAGGGACTTTGTGATTAATAGTATTTGTCACAGGTTGTTAAACATACATTTGGTTTTGCATGTGGAGACTTTGTTCAGACCCAGTGGTGAATTTAACACTTGCCTTGAGGCAAAAAGCAATAGTGTCATTTTTCATCTTGCACTAGGAGAAAATACAGAATAAACTGAGATTCCCAACAGCAGCTTAGGTTTGACATTTGCATTTAAAACAAATCAATACAAAAAAAATAAAAAGCTCAAGTTGTCTCTTTTGTTGTGTATGTGTTGAATGAGGTTCTAGTTAATCTAGTTAAAAGTGAAATTGTTGGCTAAACTCACTTTTTTAGCACTGGTTAAATGAACAGACGTTCTTAACAACAGAGAACAGTCACAGATCTGCTGCTGTGGCGTTTGTTTTTGCTTTGGCACGGTCTGAATTATAGCAAGCAGCGAAAAGTTTCAGTTTGGGTACATGTACTGTTACACCACTACAGACACAAACATATACGCCAAGTCAAAAATAATCGATAAATCCATTCTTTCCCGAGAGAGGAGAATAATCACCCCATTTCACGTACAATTTTTCTCACAAAATTCTGTATCAACACATGAAGAGTGATTGTGCAAAGCCATTTTAAGTGGAACTTTATTTATGGTACGTCAGTCGCCTGACCCTGAAAATATGTGTTTAATATTAATCTCAATAGAAACTTTAACAGCCCAATCACTCCAATGAAATCACAGCTTCTGTGGCAGAGAAGTGAGTCTGTAGGAGATAAACATTCCCTGGTAGCTCATAATCGTTTCACGTTGACGATAACCTGCCTCAAAGGAAAAAGCAGATTCTCTGTTGGTCATTAATTCTCTCAGAAGGGAAGAAGACGGTATTATGAACATAGTCAAGCAAGTGTTGCTCAGTGTTGACTGCATTTGTTGAAACCTTATTTGGAAGGCCGTGCAGACTACCCGCCTGGGAACTTGGAGTGCATTTAAAAAGGTGGAGCAATTTCCTGTCCTGCATCATGTGCTCTCCGTTTAAATGTATTAGAGTGTGAGCTCCCATCCTGTTTGTGACCAGATACCCTTCTCTGCTTATAAGAGAGAGCTTTTTTAGCCTATGCATCACATTTACCTACAGTGTCATCCACTGTGTCACTGCGGGGAGGGGTTTGAATGTCTTGCAATAAATCATGATTTTGAACAGCTTCAGGGATCGAGTTCACCTCTATCTAGACTTGGCCTACTTCTTAGCAAAGTCTACACAAAGTAACTTCATGTGTAGCCCCTTGTGGGACAAGACAAATGTGGCTGTTCCCCAAATACTCATTGTCCACTTTGTCATTTCATTAGTTATACATACTCTTACGCGTGCCTCCGCGCGTGCACCCTCTTCCCCGGTTCGTTCATTTATTGCATGTCTTCTGAGTAATCTATGCTGCCTATTGGCTGAGCCTACTCGTCGCTGCTGGCTCCAACATGAGCTGGGTGCGCTCGATGCAGCATCCACCCTGATTGGCTGAGAGCGCCACCAGTCGGCATTTAAACCCAAAGGGGTGCAGTGACGCTCTCTCTCATCCACCAGCATCTACCTTAGTTCTGAGTTCTCCTTAGCATCATAGTTGTATTAGTTATTAGTTGAGTTGGGAGTTACCGGCAGTCCTGTTTTCGGTTTTGGTTTCATCTTAGGTTAGCTCACGTGTTTTAGGTTAGGGGAGAAGCCCGAATCCGACGGCCCATTGCGTGGGATGGATTGAGGCCTTCTCCCTCTTTTGTTTGTTTTTGCCGGTGCTCCCTTCTCTCTTCCGTTGGTTTTGTAATTGACTTTTGTTTCATTAAAATTGCTTTGAGCTGCAGCATCTGTGGCGTCTCATATGTTATGGGTTCCTCTGAGCCGTTCTTGATTTTGGGACCGTAACACATACAGCTCCCGTTTGCAATTTGTTCCTCTTACCGGCTCCATTGTTAGTCATCAAAAAATATTGTTTTTTCTTTAATAGGAGAGTTGAGGATTGCAGATATCAATTCATAGACATAAAAACTCATTTTTATGACAAAGTAAAATATAATAATGTTATCTAATGTTAACCTGAGACAATTCAAAGATCTTAAGTGATGATCAAAATATGAAAGTTCTGGGGAAAAAAACCGCAATCGAGTTTTAGGACTGCAACTAATTTTGGTTATCTATTTAATGTGTTGATTATTTTTTATTTATCTTGTGTAAAATGTCCATGGCAATTTCTCTGAACTGATCTCTTCATGTCTTTTCGTGACAGTTATTTTCATTAAAGATTTCTCTCCCCGAATCCAGGGGGAAGTTTGGAGATGATGTCTCAAATCCCCCAAATATTCACTTTACAAATGCTATGAAAAGGAGAACAGCAGCGGTAGTGGTAACGATAAATCAAAGTAGTAAAGTGCTCTATTGCACAAAATGAATGGTTGTATAGTTAATTGATACCATTGCTCTGAATGTTCTTTTACCTCTTTTTTTAGATTTCAGCTTGTAAGCCTACTTATGGAAAAAAATTGCTCCTTCTGCCTCATACTGTTATTTTTTTGCTCAGCAAAGAAGTGAATTGCATAAAAATGAAAGGTAACCTGAGAGACGTTAACAAAGGAAAAAAGCCATGTTCTCTATCAGTCAACAGTGCTATGCTAAGAGGTAAGTGGTTGCATGTTGATATTATGTTGAATAAGGTAGTTTTGTAAATATGTGAATGTATTTTTGTTTGTTATTTTGTGTGTGTTACATAACATCGTTGTATTCAGCTGTAATTATTGTAATCGTAGTTATTGTGAGCAAAGGATGTCAAAAACAGAGTTATTTGTGATACCAATGCCTATCTGCGTTCTACATAATGTATTAAAATGACGTGTGGTATCAGAATACCAGGATTCTTTTTTCTTTGTGTTTTTTTCCCCCGAGACCAGCAGGTATCACACATCGTCGTGATGATGACTATTTGTGTCATTGCAGCTTTTCAAGACAACGTGATTGTTTCACTACACGACAGTCTTAGTCTGTTTGGTAAATCATACAGGAGGGTAATCATCCAGTACACCACAAAGAGCCCAGGAAGAGCACACTAAACATGCACTAAATGGTTACTGGGAATCTAAATTGGATCATGAAGACGAGTACTATGTGTTCTGTCAGTGCAACATACACATAAACTGATTTCAGAGGTAGTTTACAAAACTACTATTACAATTTTATGCTCACAGGAACTTTGAGAAGCTTAAAAAAGCTTTTTTTCCAGCTAAATTTTAGACATCAAGATGCTTTCCTAAGATTTACCACTTAATTAATAGGAATTTGTTGTATAATTTGTTCATTTTTAATGATTTTACTGGAGCTGTTCTACCACCTCTCACAATTTATAAGGACCCACCAAGGAGGTAATGTAATGTTTCCACTGGTGTCTTTTTCTTGTTTTTTCTTAAACAGGAACAAGTAATTAATTAAATTCTGAGTGGATCTAATTTAAGGGGGGACTTTTTTGAACATTGCAAGATAGGTCTTTTTGGACCTTTTTTGTCAATTATACATACATTTCTTGACAGATTATCATGAAACTGGGTGGAAGCGGTTGGCCATGATTTTTTTGATGGCTCACATTTGATATGATGGCTCTCATTTCATGCTGGAATATATGTTTTAATTTAATCAAAAGAGATTGTTGGGCCTTGGCGGAGGTAAGGTATGAGTAGCTCTGCTTTGCATTGAGGGAGAATATTGTGCATCAACAACACAACACAATGTATTTAATATGCATTCTGTCTACTTTAGGTTTACCTCATTTTGTCGCTTTTGTAGTGAACAGTGTAAACCTGGTTAGAAGAAGAGTGCATTATGGATGTTGGACACAGCATAAGCAGCTGTGTGAGGCTTCACTTTGACAATGCTAACATGCTCATGTTTAATTGGTAGAATGTTTTTTTTCCATTGTAGTAACCATCTTAGTTTAGCATGGTCACATGCCGACATCTGATTAATGTTAAACACAAAGAGCAGCCGAAGCTGATGGGGAATTTTGTACATATCTGGTTATTAAACAAAGGATTGTACAAACCAGCCTGATAGTGGTGCTATATACAAAAAAGTAATAATCTAAATCACTGGGATTTATCTTTGGTGCACCAAGAAGGTCTTAAAACTTAAGGGGCCATTTACATGACGACCGTTTCACCCAAAAACGGAAACCTTTTGTTGCGTTTTGGCCGTCCGTTTACACGAGAACGCCGTTGTCAGGGACTGGGATTGCACACTTTTGAAAACGGGTACCAGAGTGGAAACTTTTGAAAAAGTCACCCTTGCGTTGTCGTCTAAACGGGCAAAACGCAACTCCTCTGAAAACGTTGACGACAAAGCCTATTACAGTTCCTGTCAGCGTTATTCATGTACACAGACAGCAAACAGCCAACTATGGCCAGAACAACAACAATAATACAATGTCGGACTGTTTTGTTTGTGCTGCAAACTCTATGGTTTATTAACGCTCCTCCAATGTAGCTTTGCTGAACAACTACTGTGATCTTATTCTGTAATGTTGATTTTGAAAAGTTACACCACCACCTACAGACTACAGTGTTTCAATCGGTTTTGCAGATCCATGTCCACGGGGATCGATTCAAAAAGATACCATGTGAACACAGAACTTTTTGAAAATGCAAAGAAAGAACTTCTCCGTTTGCAGGGTCATGTGAATGGGGCCCAAAGCTTCATCCATCCAACAGTTGCTGAGATTTCTCAGTCTGGATCAGAGTGGTTGATCTAGAGGCATCACACAAGCATGGATACAGACGGTGTTGTCCAATCTACATGACTAAATATAGTATATGATACACATAGGTCCCCAAAAATACAAGAAGTGTATTATTGATTAAAGGAAAACTATACAAATGCTGACACATGGTGCTCTATTGTTCATTTGGGTAATGCATAACCATATCTTTGTCATGATTTGAATAACCAAGATCCAGTTCAGTGAAGTTTAAGAGGCCCCTCTGAGGAAAAGATATAAAATGCGTTTTAGGTCAGCAGAGCCTAATGGAGAGGATGAAATGGTGCATTGCAAATGAAAGCAATGCTGGCAGTTAATATGAGAGATCCTTGCTGCAGTATAGCAGCTTCTGTATTCTACTGTCACAGTATTTCCCAGTCCTTGTTAGGATGGCCTACTTTCATTGTGAAGGCTTTACCCACCTCCTCACTTGTTTTTTTTCTGTTTTTTTTTTTCCTCAGGGAAACATGTTACCCGAGTGTCTGTCTAACCTGGGGATCTTTACATACACCACTCGTCTGGTTCCCCACCTTCCCTCAGGCTCAATTAGAACAATTGTTCAGTGGGCTTCACAGTCGAGATGGTCGCCGGCTGCGTGTAACAGGCAGACAAGTATGCAATGTTTAAAATCACAAATTTGCTGAAATCAAATGGCTAATGCTATCGTCGTCTGCTGTGAATGACAATTACAGATTGTTTATAGTGGCAGAATAAGCATAATTCCGAATTATGTTCAGAATAAGCATATATATAAAGCATATATATATATAAAGCATATATATATATATATAGTTATATATAGTTATATATAATAAAACAAAAATATATATATATATATATATTTTTTTTTTTTTTTTTTTTTTTTTTTTTATAAAGCAATCATAATTTGCATCATAACCAATTAACCATCCAAAAGACAAGAGTTTGCTGAAAACAAACTCTACAATAATTTCATTGTCTGTGTGAAAATACACAGTACAATTGTCCTCATTATAGAAAATGAACCTTAATTGTCCTCTTCACAATTTTTCAATGGCAACATTAAAGACATGGTATATTATCTGTTATACTGCATCCATATGTATGCTGCTAAACTGATGTGGATATTGCTATTGGCCATGAAATTCCGTGTCTGTTTCGATCACACACATCCTGGAATGAGATGGATTTAATGGAAACGTGATGGTAGAACCCATGAATGAAAAAGCACATTCATAAGTCACAATGTAACGGCTGCACCGAAAGGTGCCTTGGTGTCCATATACAGCATTAAGGAATATATTCACATGGAAATATGTGTGTGATTATTTCTCTGTGTTCCCAGTGTCCAACATTATTTCTTTCACACCGTCACTGAACTATCTGAACGTTGTTCTCCTTTGATTGTGCAATAACTGCAGGATATTCATGAGCTACTGTTTCCTAGCAACATAGTGTATGCACTGTGTATAAGCTACAGTAACACTCTCTGATCACTCATCACTAGCAGAGACAAAGGTGAATGAGTTCTAATATTTGAGAAAATATGGGATATGATTCTTTAGGCACAGCGTCGTCATCTTCAGAGCCTGCTCTGGGTATTTTTTTTTTTTTTAAAGTCTTATTTTGCTTCATACACACATACAGAATCCCTTATTTCCGTTAAGCTTGCTCCTCTATCGCCACACACCGTGAACCGTTGAGCCTTTGTGATTGGCGCCGTCTCCTCTCTTGGAAAAATCACTCCTCCTGACTTTGCAGCAAATAAGGCATCGTCAGTGTCGAGTCTGCTTATGATGGTACACAATGCTGCAAAGCCGGGAGCATTAGTCAAAGGACGCTTGAGAGAAAAGTTCACTGCATTGCTTCTCTCAATCCTGCTGTATAGCACTGCTCAAGTCTAGATAAACATGCTCCTGTGCTCGTTGTGTCACCTGGGGGTAGTTGTATTATCAGGTGCCAACAGGAAAGGACTCCACCGAGTGGATAAGCATTCTTATTTGCTCAGTGACTCATACTTGCATGAGTATTGTCCCAGCACGTGTGCTTTACTGCTGACGATAGCTTTGACTCGGTAACCATCCACAGCAATCAGCTTCAGTTTAAATGGCTAATGACTCAAACCAAATAAAATTACTTTTTGAGAGCTTTCTTGTTAGAAAAGACGGTTTGCCTTAACATTTTTTTACAGACTCTGACATTGTCCAATTGTCTCAGAGAAGTGTGCCAAGAAGGATTAATAACTGCACATTGTGATGGGTATACTACGTGCACTTATATTTCCCACTGCCAAGAGAGAATTAATTCTCTCTTCTTATCCGAAGGAGCTGTCATTGTCACTGTCATCATGTAGTGATGAGGAGGGGACTACGCTCAGGAGGAACTGGATTTTTTTTTCTGTCTACTCTCACATCATAAGACCACATCATTAACAACACCGTGTAGTTTACTTATCACACGTAGAAGTTCCAAATCTCTCAACATTGCATCGAACCCCGTATGTGGTCCGTAGATCTGTCACGACTGCTACATAATCACCTGATGGTGATTATTTCAGCTGACAATACAATATTTATTTTATAATTGGTAATTGGCTCTTTGAGTGGCGTTTTCTCATTAGGCCATTGTAAAAGTTTTTGGTCGTTGTCAGATAGCTCTTTGTATATATTAGTCATATATTTGGTGTGTTTATTATTTATTATTGTATTTATATTCATGTCATGCCTGCCCTTTGCAATTTCTGTCTACAAACCCTAAAAGGCAAACAGACACACAGTTTTTAATATTGTGTTCCAATTGTAATTGCCAATAAATTACTCTTCTTCTTCAAGTGTGTATTTGTGTATTATTTAGGTTTTATTAGGGCTATACTCCAAAAACTGGGATAAAATAAACAGAGGAAGACAATTAAATCAATAATCAGGATTATTTGTATGACAATGATCGCGAACTTGTTGTGTCTGCTTATGAGCTCAAGTTGTCTTAAATATTGTACTGAAAATATCTGCCGTTTAGGCTCATAGAGGTGAGAGGAGCCCAACCGTTGGAGGAAGAAAATACACAATCACCTTTTCTTTACAGTCAGGAGCAAAGTGAGTTAAAGAGACTGAAGTCTCTGCTGACTGCAGCTCATGTGCACACTGAAAATTCTGATGGAGCCATAATTTCAAAAGGTCATTTTAGACACCCCCCCTTCCCCTTTTTTTTCTAGTATTCATCTGAAATTGCAATTTATAGGATCCATCCATCCATCCATGGAGTCGAATATATTTTGAATGTGTTTCCTTCCTCATAAAACATTTGCTGATGTGATTTTTTTTAAATAATTTGAAACCTGTGTATTATTTACTGGTAGTCTTTTCGTTGTTGCCTGTGTTGGAACATTGCAACCTTGGAAATGGAAATGGAAATTTAATTTATACGGCTATTTCATAACTAGTAAATTCAATGTGCTTTTCACCGAATGATATATGATGTAGCATAAAGAACAACAGGAAACAGGAATAACTAGACGGCACTCAGAAATCACAAACCTCCACCAGGGCAGCTCAATTTCCCATCATTCAACCCATAAGCAACAGTCCCATCATAGTTTGACCCTCATAATACTACACTTTGACCGAAAACCTACCCCTAGAATTTGGAATCGCATTGGTTTCGTTATTAGCTCAAGAAAAATCATAGTTTATTAATGGTAGTTATCATCAGGATCTATTAAGATAATTTTTGAAGATAATTAAGCTACAATTTGATCTTAGTTGCAAGATTGTATCATTATTATTTCTTATCTCACAGTGGTGACTTTTCTGTGAGCCCTAAATCTAAACATCTAGACTTTGATATGTGCTAAATCTTATCCATGAAGCAAAAACCCTGCAATTCCCCCAAACCCACAATGTTAAAGAAACCTGTAAAAATAAAAATAAATCATCAAAATTAATTCATAATTTATTGAATAATCCCGCTAACAAAGTAATGGTAAAAATGACAACATGAAGCATAAACACAATATTTATATAAAGATATTAACATCAGTGAAAGATCACAGCATGTTATCCACTCTTAAAGTGTATACCTGCCTCCCAAAAGACTTTAAAAAAACGCAGCAGAATATTGAACAGGACAACCAGTGTATCGGCAGTGTAGTGTATGACGCAGGAGGTAAGGAGACACCAGTCCGAGTGATTTGTGTGACAGACTGACCGTCGCTCAGTGTGGCAGGAACAGCCAGCCGGTAGTCGGAGCTAACCAGCCATGAGCAGCTGCTGTCAGAGTCCCCATGTCTATTGGAAACACAGGAATCCCACTGCAGCTTTGACAGTCAGAGGCACATCCATGGCACTTTGAAAAAGTTTAGTAACTGTGCTGCAGCTGAGCTGGCAGTTCATACAGGCTGTCTCCGGTGTTTGTGTGTGTGTGTGTGTAGCTGTGTAACTAGCTGCAGACCTGCTGTCTATCATGAATCTTCATCAAGGAAAAGAATGCAATGCTGTCCAGTGGTGATTCTACAAACTCCTGTGAACACTGAGTCTAAACCATCATACAGATGTAGACGTAGGCTCTAATTTAAGGGCATCAACATTGTTTTTATATATATTTCACGTCTTGGTCAACATTAGCCTCATCTGATTTGGTGTGTTTAGCCATTTTCAACTCATGGTGATTTTTTATGAATAGGGAATGAAATATCGTCACTATTGATGTGTTTCATCAAAGTAGAGTAAAATAATTTAGTTTGTAGCTTTAAAAAAAAGCATGTCACACCTTATTTAAACCATTTCTCCATTGAGGTAAGAGTGTTTAAAAACTGTAAATAGCTTTTAATGTAGTTGAGATTATAGAAGATTCTGTTTAATACCCAAAAACAACAAAAAGAAGTTGATCAGCTCAAATCATACTGGCCATATTGTTGGTTTTTAAGTTTAGTTGAGGTGTAGAGTTTGGACTTACAACATAAGAGATGAACAGACTGATTTACTCTATGAGCACAGTCAGCGTCCAGCAGTATGCTTTCTTTTATTCAGGCTTGTATGTTATTGTCATATAGAAATTGTTGGAGATGTTTGATGAGATTAGCAATATTTGGATTCCTACATAATATTCATCTGGTGATATTCAGTCAAAAATAACTGCAGTGCAGTTTAGCCTCAGACCAACAGCTCTTATATGGTCATCATTGTTTTTAATGTTATGATTGTTCCATGTTCGGTATTTGTTGGTTCAGTCAATTCTGTCTGTTGAACTGAAGTTACACATATTGAAACATTATCTCACATACATAAATAATAGATGTTGAATTCTCCTCAGAATGTCATGTTGTTTTGATTTCTCATGTCTTCCAGAGATTCAACTTCATCCCTTGGTCCCAATGGAAAAACAACAAAAAAAAAACTTCTTTAAGGTCCAAGTGGGACTGATTATTGCAGTTTGTAGGTCTCAAAGAACAACACTGAAGTTGTGTGCAGATTGTGTAGGCTGAGTGTGATTCATTAATAATGTATTGATTTAGTGACTTATTCAGCTGGTGTCCCACAACAGTGCAGTGTCTCTCATATATAGATTCTATTTGGCAGCCAGTCACAAAATGTTCATTTGTTTGTTTTTGCATGAATTTTTAATAATTTCTTCAGTTGTAGCGCAGTTGAAAATGTAGATGAACTGAAAATGGTGCATTCATATAACTTCCTAATGAATTCTCAATACTGTTTGCAGCATGAGATTTGGAGTACAATATGTAGGCCTCCTATTTTTTGCTTGATTGTGATTCTAAAAAAATGCTTGGGCAACAAAATTGAGATCATTATACTTTGTTTTGTTTTCTAAGATTTACTGTTGCTGCCAGAATGACATGCCTAAATTTGCTTAAGTAAAATGAAAAAGGAAATTATTATTAACAAGAATGTATGTCATGCAAAACCTTGTCGTCTCATGAGACTAAACATTGGAGACACCTCATTCTGTCTCTGCCGTGTGGAGATGATGCATAGTGCTCTGCATATTGCAGTAATCTAGTACTTAGGCATGAATTTAACACACTTGCTATGCAAAAACTGTTGTTTTGCAAGCCTTTTGTATGGTAGGCCCACAGTATAAAGGAGGCATGAAGAAAATGATAGATGCTGAGAGCTCCCTGCATACAGTGGACTTGTATTCAAGTAGCAGCTAACCATTAATTTAAAATAATTTCATGTTTCCCTCCTACAATTCTCTGCCCCTCCAGCGCTATTATCAGAGCCATTGTGGCAGCATATTATTCAGAGGATGGCAGCCATTGTCTTTTTTTCTGCAGGGTGGACAAACTGTGTTTTACTCTGTATTATTATCTTACACCAGGAATAAAAAATACTCACACAGAAGTGCTGCCAATCATTTAACTTAATGTAAGTTAAATGATAGGCCTAATGCATCATTCTGTTTTTTTACATTCCCACGCTGAGAGTAAAAAACCTGGCAGAGCGTATTCCTTCCATCTCTAAGCTAAAGATCATATTAAACAAACGTCTGAAAACAGATGTTGAAGATTGAAAACATTTTTAATAGAAATAAAATTTTGTATAAAAAAAATAAACATGCTTCACATACTTCATTAGTTGTCATGAGGTTTTACAAATACATAGTCAGATAGCCAGGCACTGTATCTTTTTGTACATTTTCCCCAATTTTAGGATATGTCAGGACATAAAGCAGACATCATCAATCTATTTAATAACATACATTAACTTACCATTTAATTTGGTCAGCACTCACATTTTATTCTGCAACACAAATGGTGTTGAAAGGAATACAGAGAGAGGCATGAAAAGCAGCATTGAATTCACAACACAAATGACCCCACAATGTTTTTCCCCTAGACATTAGAAGGGCTTTCATACAGCAGGAAGCCAACTATTAATCTGTTCAGTGAGCTCCAGTTGATTGACTGAGATATTGCATTCGTTTGCAATTAGATTTCCCTTCGTTGAAAAGCCTTACAACTCCCTGACTCCTCCTGCTTATCATGTGAGTGCTTGACGAGGACACGTGTAGTGATGAATTTTCTCAGTAGCTGGTCCATTATGGATATCACCTATAGGGTATATTGCACAATCCTCTCAAGGGCGTACTTCATTTTAATTCCCCTCCTAATGGATGTGTACAGCTAAGATTTACCCTTGCACTAGGTGTGACCTGGCGAATAGCTGGTGGCAGTGATGGGGGGTTGGAGAGGGGGGGGGTCATCCTGGATGACAGCTTACAGTAAGACCTCCTGGAAAGAATCCCTTTTTAAATTTTTTTTTATTTTGTTTTTTAAACCACGAGCCACTGTTTAAAAGCACATACAGGTATGCAGAGGGCAGTGACAGCCTTAGGCTAGCTGGTAATAAAAGTCATGGCCTCACTTAAGCACAGATAAATAACCACTCACCAGACCTTCACCATTTGAGAACAGTTTTTAACACACAATAGGCTCGGGGGCCAAACAATTGTTAACGACGCTGCAACAGAGTTTAAATGCATTCCAAATATATTATTTTTTTCTTACATTTTTTTAACAACACAACACAGGATGTTGAAACTGGCATGCTCAAAATCGGCAGAGACCATCTTATACGTGTAGTCATTCTTATTAACTCAGGGGAAACCTGGAAGTCTAAAAAAAAAAAAAAAAAACACACACACATGGAATCTGTTTTGTTGCATTGTTGATGATCACCGTCATCCTTTGACTCATGAGACCAGAATTAAAAACAAACCGCAGCTCCTCTTAGAAATCCATGGTGTTTCCGTGCCTTTCTGGTGTCTATTAATCCCTTGTGATGCCATAAAGGCTTCAGAATTCATTCTAGTTTATTTTTAAAACTGGCAGACAACATTGAGAACACCTGAACATTTTGTTGATTTTAGTTCAGTTTCTGTGAGCACTGCTCAGGATGATGCAGAAGTCTTTGAAAGAGGGCAAAGCTGAAATGTAAACACTCAAAAGAAAAGCTCCATCCTTCAATCTCCAGGCCTCTGCCATGCAAGCATCTTTCATTTTTCTTTATATATGTGTGTGTGTGTGTGTGTGTGTGTGTGTGTGTGTGTGTGTGTACTCTTGGGAGGCAGAAAGAAGATGGAACATAACAATTGTACCATTATTTGCTCCGGTCCTCTCTTTTGTCCGTCCCTCTAATCTCTCCACATCATGTCACGTCTTTGGGCAACGCTGTGATCTCCACCCCAATAATGCACATCGATTTTTTTTTTTTTCTGTGTGTGTGAAATTCCACTGCATGTTTTTCTTCGTCATGGTAGAAACCCTGAAATATAATAGTAACTTTTGTCCTTTAGATTGCATGGTTACTGTAGCTGATGTAGGTTTGCTTTGTTGAGAAACCTGAAAAAAAGGAGAAAGAGCAGATTGAGCATCAAATAGTCAAGGTGAACTATTGTAACATATGAGTTGAGGATGACGAGGGCGTTTGGCCATGGTTTCCTGATGTAACGTGTAGGATGAAATGTCACATAATGGCTGGAGATTAGTCTTTGTATGCTGTTTGTTCCGCATGCTGCAGTGTGCCATAAATACCAATATTTCCCTCACATTCCTCAACCTTATGGCTATATCTGTGCCCTCAATATATGTCTGTATTACCAGCAACAGATGGGAGTTTCAGTGAAGCCCACAGCCCACCAAACCACCTAATTTCCCTTCAGCTATCAGGCCTCAACTTTTCGGTTGTCTCCCCTGACTGTGTTAGCATATTCGCTGAGGTGGAGCAGATAAATCCTGACATATCACCAACAGATCTCAGGCAGTTGTGGGAGCTGGCCCGGACAGGAATTTTTCAATTTCATCAAGCCATATATCCACAGCGGTGATGACAATGACAAATGGTGCTTATTCAAATAGCCACGCACTGTACGGCTCCTGTAAATGGTAACCCCATCAGGAGAAATTGCTACTAGCTATCAATTCTGTATCTTTGCCTTCTTGCCACTTATTGTAACAAAAGCCCAGATTAACCTTCGACAGAAACTTAAAGTACAATAGATTTTAATGTTGCTCTGTCTAGTTACATTGAGCTATGTGGATGGGCCACACAGTGCAGTGTGCCATGGTTACTGCGGTGCATCGTCACACAGTTCATATCGATCTCTGTGTTAAAAGGAAAAACAATGTCAGCACTAAGTATTGCATTTGTCACAGTTAGTGTGAAAAGTAAGGAGAAAACACAGTTTTAAAACGTATGACAGCAGGTTTGATTCCTTGTTAGTACAGGCCAGATAGAGCTCAGTGAAAGATGTGACAGATTAAAACCAAGGACGAGCTGTCTGGACGTCACGAGTCATTTCTGCTGACTCGGTCACTGAAGTCATTAATTTCTTCACTTGTATAAATCCGTTGTTTTTTTTTACTGGTACAGTAGAGCTGAGGGCTTTAATTGCTATTGAGATTAGGACCTGGGAGGTGTAGCTGCTTCAGACAGGAGAGTCAGATATGTCTTGATTAATTAGTGTGTTTAAACTGTGGCCTCGACTGATGCTCTTCATGATTGACACCTTGATGGTTATTTTAATTAACTGGTTAATCTATACTATAGATTAAACAAGATTCTATAGCATGTCGATAACCCGTGGAAAAATGTCCATGACAGTTTCCTTGAAATTTTTATTTTATGTTTTATTATTTAATCATTATAAAATAGTAAGAGGTCCAAATTGGTGCATGTGAGAAGCTGGACTGAGTGGACATTTGGCCTGAAGATTTACAGTTAAGCAGTTCGTAATTCATCAGTGCTCTCCTTGGTATTCAGATTAAGTAATTTAGGACATAAACCACCTTAAAATTTAAGGTCGTATTGGGACGGAAATAATTTTACTTTTCACCTTTAGATTGTTTTACAGCCTTAATTATTTTTCTTAATAATTTAACCTATCTATCATGAACCACAGCTGAAACAATTAGTCAGTTTAACAGAGAACTACCTTATTATCTCTTTCACTTGTACTTTTGTGACCATTCACTAGTCTATTAAACCGTTACATTCTAAATGTATACATGTTCCATGTGTGATTAATTAAGGGTTGTACACATTGTCTTTTCTATGTCCAACCCTGTGTCTTACAGGGACTAATACATTCCCTTGATTTCTTACAGTAGCCTGCTGGTTTAAACAGTGCTGGCATGTAAATAAAGAGAGCAGCAGTCAGAGAGGGAAGGCACATGTTTGTTTGTTGAACATGCCAAGATGTCAAATGAAGCTCATATCGAGGAACGTAATAAGAAAACCGAAGCAGAATTGTAGTTGTATTGTCAAACTGCTCTGTATTGACAAGTGTAATCCATTCCTTTGTGACTTCAGCCCGCCCACACACATGATTGAGAATCATGTAATGGTTCCTTCTGAGTCGCAAACAACACCCCCTCCTCCAAGTCAACACATTTACCTGATTCAATGAAGAGTTAATAATATACTGTGCATTTATATGTATTTGAAATTAAGGAATGATTTCTCTCTCTGCCCCTGACCTCTGCATCAGTGTGTTCTGTTTACAGACAGCGAAGGACAAAACACGCTGCAGAAAACCAAAATGTGGGTATTTAGTCAGCGACTCCTTCATTAGCATTGGTGCACTTACTCTGTGTTTCAAGGCTTTCGCACAGCTCCGTCTTGGCTTCTCCGTTGGGTCTGAGTCCGGCCTTGGCGTTGAACTTGTTGGACATGGTGGCGGCGGTAACGACGGCCTTGAGGCTGCGCGTACGCTTGGGCACATTCTGCTCGGGGTGGAAGAGAACCACGTATACCTTCGGCATGTAGAGCAAACCGAGGGACACGGAGGCGCTCAGGCTCACGGAGATGGTCAGGGTGGTTGTTTGGATGTACATCTGCAACAAACAGAGAACACAACACAAACAGTTCAGCCCTTCTTTTTTTTGGAATTGGATTGTGCAGATTTCTATATAAGGGTAGTGGACTGTGCAGCACAAGTGACACCTGCTGTGTATCATTTTAATTGGAGCATCCAGTCACCTGTTTGTTGGCCAAGCTGTCATTGAGGTACTTCCTACTGTAAGCTTTGGAACTATTCGATGCAACTTGTTTTGAATTAGCATCTCATCTGCTTTTGCTGCTTGTCTGCCAATCCAGCCAAGGCCACCTTGTTTGTTTCATTTTCTGCCATGCCGGTTTTTGTACAGCCGTCACGTCGACCTGAACGCAGCTGCGATAACACCAGTCGATCGGATCCTTTTTCTGCGTCATAATGAACAAGCCCGTAAAAAAAACAAAAAACAAATAAGCTTGGGAAAATTGTACACATGGTCAAACTCTTTGAATCACGGGGGAGGGCAGCTCTGAGTATCATTCTGGCTCATTCTATTTTAATTGTTTCAGAAGCTGCAGCAAATTAATGAGTCATCTTCAGTGAAGCATTAAAGAAGGAAGGCTCGTGTAATTTCAGCGCATTACTGTCGTGATTGCTTGACTGGCCGGCTGAGAGGAATTAACATGTAAGTTGTGTTACAGACATTATAATTAAAGGATAGTACATTTAAATATTATGGTATTCTCTACAGCCGGAGGTCCTCAGTGGACTGACTGTGGTCCTTTTCTCTTCCTCTATCACTGAAAACTCTCATCTTCTCTCTGAGTCACTGCTTCTGGTTTTATTGTTCTGGTGTTATTATTCTGTCAGAGGAGTGGAAGAAATGGATTACACTGAAAGAAGCTACAGGATTAAAGTTGCTTTGACTGGTTTTTATAACCGATTAATCAATGGATAGTGAGACAGAAAGCCTGAGTGGACGGGTTATAGTGGGAGAGACAGACTGAAAGGACTGGTTATAGTGGGAGAGACAGACTGAAAGGACTGGTTATAGTGGGACAGACAGGCTGAGAGGACTGGTTATAGTGGGACAGACAGGCTGAGAGGACTGGTTATAGTGGGACAGACAGACTGAGTGGACTGGTTATAGTGAGACAGACAGGCTGAGAGGACGGGTTATAGTGGGAGAGACAGGTTGAGAGGACTGGTTATAGTGGGACAGACAGGCTGAGAGGACTGGTTATAGTGGGAGAGACAGACTGAGTGGACTGGTTATAGTGGGACAGACAGACTGAAAGGACTGGTTATAGTGGGACAGACAGGCTGAGAGGACTGGTTATAGTGGGACCGACAGGCTGAGAGGACTGGTTATAGTGGGAGAGACAGACTGAGTGGACTGGTTATAGTGGGACAGACAGGCTGAGAGGACGGGTTATAGTGGGAGAGACAGGTTGAGGGGACTGGTTATAGTGGGACGGACAGGCTGAGAGGACTGGTTACAGTGGGACAGATAGACTGAGTGAACTGGTTATAGTGGGACAGACAGGCTGAGAGGACTGGTTACAGTGGGACAGACAAGCTGAGAGGACTGGTCACAGTGGGACAGACAAGCTGAGAGGACTGGTTATACTGGGAGAGACTTCATGTTGACAGTTCAGACAGTTGAGTGTATCCACTGGGTTACTCTTGAACTTATTGTGTTTGTGCTACGCAGAGTGGACCAATCTCTCTTTGCAGCACAATTATTTCATTTCTTTTGCAGCTGCCGTTTGGTCCACAGCTCTTTTTTACTTAGTTGTTGTTGTGTGTTTCATTGTTTACGTTTAGTTCTCTTTTCTTGATCATTGTGGTGAGGCTATACAAAGGAACGTCATTGTATATAGAGGAAGGTTATTGTGTATTTGTATTTGATCATCAGTGGTATCGACAGGCAGAAAAATAGTTCCACACAAATCAAGTTTACTGATGGCTTGGACACAAAGGCTTTGTGGCATAATGTCCTTTCAGTGTTGTTGGACTGACATTGAATGAATCATAGAAAATATTCATTTAACATATGTATATTTAAAATACAACCCCCACCCCCAACCCAAAACACAATTTCCAAAATGTTTGCTTCGATCTGAGTATCCTACAGTTTTAATCAAGTTCTTATACTTGTATTTGAGTAATAAGTAACAGTAGCTTTACTAGAATACTCTTCATTTCTTCAGACTGTAATTATGACGTAATGATCTTAGTGAAAATAGCTGCAAGTGTCAAACTACTGGCAACAAATCAAATATGAACTACTGGATTTGAAAGGATGAAATTGTTTGTATGTGGATAACGTTTTAATGATCTTCTACAAATATGTCAACAACAAAAGAATCTAATTTTGAGTAGAAGGTGACAGCAAGGTTAGCACAGTGGGAGGTTTTTCTGTTCTTCCAGGTCATCAAAAGTGTATTAATGCAGCGATAGCTATGCATCACAAGCAGGTTGAGATGCTTAGATGAGTGACAACTGATCTGATCTGCTTTAGTTCATGAGGGAAGACACAAGCAATTCAGACCAAGGCAATTTGTGCAGGTATTGCTTTGAACATCAAGATAACACCTGCAAAAATTGCCAATCAATAGCTTATAAAATGATCTAATAGTTGTTGTTTTTTTGTGTTTTTTTTCTGTGTCTTGGTACCAACCCACTGCCTGAGTTATGACAAACTATCCATGTAGACTACTGTGTACTCATCATCCAATAAGAAAGTGATGATGTACAGCCAGATATCTATATGTCTGTACATGACAGTAATGCCAGAGGCAGAGGCTGTGACACAGTGTTGTAGGATAACCTATATTTACTGTAACCTGGTCAGGAGCTGGCACTCAGGATCATTTCAGCAAAACAAAAGATTCTTATGCGACAATATAAAAGTCTGGGCTTTACCATGCAAATAAATGTCCTCCAACAAACAGCACCTTAATGGTCTATGAAGTTTGTCTCTCTTGCTTTTTGACTCCTTATTTCAAAAACATTTAACAAAACCAAAACCTCTAAATTTGATCAGTAGGCAACACATTTACTGAGGCATGGAGTCACAGCATCTGGTCTGAATCTGCTGCTTTTTTTCTCTCTTTTTTTTAACCTTTAAAGTCATTTACGAAGACATACTTTCAATTACTGTCTTCTAAATGTGGTTTACTAAATAGTAACAGATATTTCTTTAGATTAAAAACAAAAAGGAAAAATGTGCTACATGTGTCCCATGTTCTTTGGAGGATAAGCAGATTTTCTGTACGTAACACCGATCAGAATATAAAGGGAAATGAGTGAGTGCAGCATTGATGTTATTGGTAGGTCACCAAGAGAGCTGATTTGCAGCTGTATTTAAACCACTGTTGATTGAAATATTCCAATATATGATATTATCAGCAGATCAAGATCAAATATTTATCGGGGCCATTATATAAGACTTGTCACGGTGCCCCTGTCTCATAGGAGCCTGGACTGTAATTACTCTCTCTAAATGTGTGCAGGTGCTGCAGTGGGGCGTGGTCATCTGCAGGTGCTGCAGTGGGGCGTGGTCATCTGCGGGTGCTGGGTGGCAGTTCACACCTGATCATCATCACCATCATCACACTGTGCTTTAAAGACCGGCTTCAACTTCCACTCTTTGTCAAATCTTCCGCTAACTTACACTGGTGCACACGCTCAGGCCCTACTCAGATCTCCTTTTGGATTTTTTTTCCCAGTGACTTCTTCTTCCTGTCCTTCTCATCCTAGATCTCCTGGAACTGCCAGCCACACCTGCCAGCCTGGCCACTCAGCCCTGCTCTCCAGCCTGCTCGGTCTTTCAGCCCTGCTCTCCAGCCTGCTCGCTCTTTCAGCCCTGCTCTCCAGCCTGCTTCAAACCTCAGCTCGCTTCATATTCTGCCAAGTAACATTAAACCTGTTAAACCTCCATCTGTGTCTGTGTCTCGCTTTTGGGTCCAATCTAAAAAGCCTTAACAAGACTCCACTAAAACAGGCTCTCATTCAAAGGCTTTGTGCCTTAAAAAAATAAATATTTGGTTTGCCCTTTTGAATCATATCTCTTTTCCTTTTAACCAAGAAGGTTTTCATCAGCACTGAGTGATCTCAGCAACAGAAACATTTAGGTCTGCAGATGTGACCCCTGCTTGAAAATGTTGAAAATTTGAGACTCTCCATGGTGCTTTCCCAGGCTCAGACTCACTGCATCTCACGTCAGCCTGTCCTGATATCATGTAGGACTGCTGGCTGGAGAGAATAATGGAAGAATGGAGGCTGGGGCAGCTTCTTTGGCATCCCCTTCTCAGCTATAGGGAGCATTAACCAGTGAACTACTCTGGGCTTGGTTCACTGTCGCCTCAGGGACAGACTGTTGAAACCAAGCTGTTACTCACATGAACAGAAAACAGAGCTTCTGCCTTTCAACGAAGAATAACCTTCCCCTAAGCCATCCTTGTCGTCAGTTAATTAACCACCATTTAAAATATGGCTAGGGCACAGAGTTGAAATAATGTTTTATAATGTTTTTTTTAAATACTTTAATGTATACATGACAATATGACTGTGGTGAATAGTTCATTTTCAGATGTATTCACCATTCAAACTACAAAAGGCAGTTTGTACCTTTCTGTCTGGTAACTCACCAGAAAGCCACCAGAATTGAAAAAACAAACCTCCGTCTCCAACTGTTCTGCTTCATAAAGCGACTGTGCCTTTGCTTACAAATGGAGTCCTGTTTTCAGCGTCAGACCACCTTCAATGTTCAATCCATTAATTTGTTTCCTCCAGATTGCAGTGCACCTGAGCATGCAGAGCCCGGAGCTCATAAAATCGCTGTATGTCTCACACACCTATCATCACACTGCCATTAGCAGATCTTGCCGGAGGCAAAACACAACATAGAGGAGGCAGCGTGTGGCAGCATTAATGACTGAACTAGATGTGATGAAAACAATCTATCAGTGCATATACAGTATGATGATGAGTCAAAATCAAGCCGACATCACTGCCTACAGAGGGTGCAACACAACTGGATGAGATTGTCTGTGATAACTGATAACGCAAGATTAATGTGAGGGTTAATAAATGTAAACACAATCTATTTTCAACCGGGGACTCGAGAGCGAGAAACTATCTAATTCATTTAAACTGAATAAGTCCCACTCTTCAATAATCTGCTGTGTTATTTCTCAGCATGCCATGGAATTGTTCAGCAGAGGGGCTTACTGGATGAGAATTCTCTATAATTGCGCTCTAATTAAGCTAATAAACAAATAAAAGCCTTTGGGGACATTATAACATGCTTTGTGGGAGAATGCCATTTATAAAGATCATATTTTTTTGGCCTTGATTAGCTCCACGGCCTGTTCACCCATTACTGGAGCACCCAGAGGTCAACAGCCAAGACCCAGATGACTGCTGCGCTGTAGGCCTAATGAATGTAACGGCTGCTCTCTGAAGTCTAAGACGATGCCCTGCTCCCTCTGCTCCGCAGCATCAATCTTCATTATGCATTATTGGGCCTGCGGGACATTATTGTGAATAATGCTGTTTATCTTTGTACTGAGAAGAGACAAAGAGGGAAATGGAAAAGAACCAGGTTAACGGGTAGCAGGGAGGAACATGGAGCGACACAGTCATGAACACACTCCTGTCTGACTCCTGTCTTGTTGAACTCACTGCTGCTCCCACTTTTTGTCCAACTACTGTGCCAACAGCGTTTTTTTTGTCTTCATGTCGGCGGTGCCAATAACACCACCACTCATCATTCCATTCATGCACTGTAAAAGCAGGACCTCCTTTGTGTGGGCTGATTCAATTTAAACCCATTGTGCCGAGGCCTCATTCCCATGCATGCTATTGCCCGATGTCTCTCCTCCCGCCGGTGTCTTTGAGGTCGCTGTTGATTTAGGCTGTTTCTCCAGGTAAGCAGGTGTCTCTTCTATTACTGAAGCTATAGCATAAAGCTTCGTGATCATGCTCCGCAGATAGACCAGATGTCCCCGTTTGACTGACAGAGAAAGTCTCCCATGGCGTTTGTTACATTTATTCTGGCACCAGATGACAAATAAATGACTATGCTTGTACTGCTGGTGCAGAGGCCCACTGTAAACTGGTGATGAGTACACAGGCGGCTGGATAAGGTAAATCAAGACCCGGAGGAAGTGGAGCATTTAATCACTATGACAGACATGTCAATGTGGGCTGTGAGGCTTTGTAGGGACTGTCATTTACAGTGCGATGATTAGGAGGGGTGTGTGCTTTGTTAATTGCTTATATAAGAACATTGTTTATGTAACAGCTCAGAGAATCAATCACATTTTTTTTTGGCATTCGTGTAGAGGTTTGGGTTATGATAAGCTCATGCTTAATTAATGGCCTTCCATCTACATTCATAGTAATAACTACTTAGTTATCTAAGATTACCTGATGGATCGCCAGTGATCCTGGTCAAGACTGTCTTCATGAGGCTATGGCTCATTCATTTGTTAAGATCGTTTAAAACTAGTTTTCATGCACCGTAGAACCGTTATTTTTCATCTATTCTGGAAATGGTGAAATTTAATATTTCTTTAATATTTCTATTTAATATTAATATTTCCTAACCAGTCTTTGAATTGCCTTAATTATGTGTGACTGAAGTTAAGACTATAGTAGGCTCAGTGACTCTAATTGTATAAATGTGTACCAGGCTCGATTCTGATTTTCTTGCCTTGATGTGGCACAAATATGATTTATGTCAGAGCTGTTTGAACATAAAAACACACATCATTTTCATGTGTGGTCCTTGATCGCAAACATATCCAGTTCATCGCCATACGACATGACTGAGAATGGTCAGATTGGAATTCACTTGGCTGTTTGCTACACGTGCGCTGAGCACTGTTCACAAACCGCTGACAAAGTGTTTGCCGTCCTCCAGAACAAAATGCCATGCATACATTTGTAACACGTCCATTCTGTGTCCGCTGTCGTCTCACAAATATGACATTTTTGTCATTAGTGACACAGATGACTCATGCAAAAATGCATTAATGTGCACATGCATGCCATTTTTGAGGATGGATACATTCACATTTGAGCTAGATACAGGTCACTGTAGTTATGAATGTGAACCGTCAAAATAACCAAATGTGATCCGAGCAAAAAATCTGAATCAATCGATGAGGCTCGTTATTTGAATATATCCTGATTGTAGTGAGATCTTTTTAAAAAAAATTGACCTCATTGTTTGAGACCTAGGTCATTCAGAGGATTTAATGCTTTCCCAGCTATAGTATATTGACAATAAGGGGGTTTCTGAGGGAATCCAGAACGGAGGTGCTCACCATCTTATCGCCAAAATGTAGTTTTTACAAACATCTCCAAATGTCAACAGTTGGGAGATTTTTTTGAACAATAATTGGTTTTCAGTTTTGCAGTTAATTAAATGCAAGTAACATTTTTCAGTTTTACAAATATGAAAGCAAAAAGGTCTAAACAAATCGTTAAATAATTGACTAATAATAATACTACTACTACTAATAATAATAATAATAACCAAACACACACACACACACACAAACATGCATGCCTAAAAAGAGTGGTGTAAGGCACTATATTTGAAAAGACTCATTGATGAGTCCAAATGATACTGATGATATCTGTAGGTATCTGAGCCACATGTGAGGAGATTTACACTTTAGATACAACCACATTTTCTCAAATTGGTAGAACCAGGGAGTACAAGTGTATAAACCTGAGTTTCTCTAGTTCTGAATGATAGATGACAGCTCTCAGCCATGAGATCTGACTGGGAGGTCGTGAGTTTTTCCAGTTCAGCAGAATCAGCCTGCACACAAATAACATTATAAAGGATGCAATTAGCTTAGAGCACTGTCCTCTCCAGGAATGCTGAATATGTCAATCAAAGGATCAGGTTACATCACCTGCCCAGAAATATTGATAGAGTTTGAAAATAGATGACCAGTACCTGTATAATTTAGGGCAATAGAACTTCTAACTGAATCAGCCCATGCTTAATGCATATTGATGCTGCAAGTGAATTATTCAATGCACCTTACCACTGGTCTTCTGTCATGTTCAAATCCAAATCATTTTCCCAGGCAAATCTCAGAATGGTTAAGGCTTAGGCAAAATAGAAAAAAAATCATATAAAGCACAATTCAGCTTCTAGCTGACATTCTGCACTAATACAACTTCACTTTGGTTGAACTTTCATCCAAAACTTTCAGAAACATGGGGTAAAAAACAGGGCAAAAAACAAAACATCACCATAGTGCTATCAAACTACAGCCTCACTATGTTAACCTTCTGTTCAGCTTCAGCTCCCTTCCAACAAAGAAAACAATATAACACACATAAAAACAAAACTTTCATGCAGAGAATATGACAGATAATTGTAACAATCACATCTTAATTAGTGTAAACATAGCACTCAAAATAGGCAAACATCAACCCAAATATTACATTTTGACTGGTGGGGCAACCTCAGTCCAGCAGAGGTTGTTCCCTGTAACATAGAGCACATAGACTGACTGGTTGGCATGTAAAGCTAGTGTCCTCAACCTGTTCTTATTCATGAAACAAGCACAAAAAACTGAAAATAATCAAGTATCATGTTCATTCTCATGGATAAATATGACAGAGAGGCTTATTCCTTGTCATTCTAACGGTTATCGCCGGTCATTGTCATCTATGGGCCAAGCTTTACCATATAGCAAGCCTAACATTAGCATTAGCAGGGATGGGTACCAAGAATCTGTAATAAATTAGTTCCAGTTGCCATTCCTGAAGCTGATAAGCTCCTGGACAAACAGCGCTGCTATCGCCATTCATGTAATATTAATTCATTCTAACATAGCTGGCATTTTCAAATGGTTGGTGCTAAATGGAAGCAGCAGGAGATTGGAAGGGCGGTCTGCTCCATGTGTTGAAAGCACACATTATAAATGCCAAACATCATCATGGCATACAGGGCAAGACGCTCAAAAGTGTGGGCACACTTAACGAAACTGAACACAAATGAATCTAAATGCAATTTATGCAAAAAGGTTGCTGCGTGTAAAGAGGGTAAACCTGCAATGCCATGAAACTCTTGTCAACACAACATGCGATGAATCCGAGGGCGTGCAGTATGTTTGACTGCATTAGCAAAGCATCTGCTGCACATAGAGTTAAGCCCTCAGCACAGCATCCGATATAGATGGGATTTGCCGAATTAAAAACGCGTCTATGTCAACCTCGTGAAACTCAAGGTAACACTCACATACACACTTAACACACACGCTAAATAAACTGTGGTCTGTAAGTCTGGAGAATAACACAGGACACACAGTTAATAGTAGGGTTAGGGTTAGGGTTAACCCTATGGCATACATTGCTAACACTTCTAGGTATCCTCCTCAGAGCCTTTGACCAGCTATGCAGGTCAAAGGACTTCTATGTTTTCACAACTAACAGGCTCAATGTTAAAAGTATAAATGATGTAAGAGCCGGATCCACAGAGTTCCACCTGTGTCCTTTTACCTAAACAACTGTACAGAACCTGTTCTGTCTTGTTTTCTGACATGACACTCCATTGGGTGCCTGTGGTCGATTTTCGCTATTTTCTGATGTTTAAAAAAAAAACTCATCACACACATAGGCATTATTTTGGAAATATACTCATTGGCAAATTCTGCCTTTTGAATAAAGCCGGAAAACCCAATATTGTAATAGAAGATCTCCACTTAAAAATAATGTAATGACTCCCCACCAATAATGAAATCATCTCTTTACTAATGCAATCAATTATTACAATAATGGGAAGTAGTAAATTATTCAGTTAACCTCATTTTTGCAGAGTTCAGATCTTATCTTGTATTTGTCAAAAGGATTTCAGTGATCTATGAATAGATAACATAGCGAAGGTAAGCCTCTGTTGACTTAAGTGACTTAAGAAATGTTTTCACATCAAGTCAGCTAATATTACATGGTGTTGCTCTGATTTCACACATGCCCTGAATGTCACTGTGGAACGGGCAGTAGACTTTAAATCCAACATAAGACTGATCTTCATTTTCTTACACTACATACTCAATTTCAAACCATGACATCTTGATCAAATATTGTCAATCAACAGTGTCTGAATCCTAATAGGAATGCTATACATTTTAATTCAGCGTAAGTAGATAGTGGAGCACTAACACAAAGCGAACATACTGTTTTGTTTAATGAATTCTTTGCATTTAAACCTTCATAGAAGTGGATTTCACGTCATCCTTAAATGAACTACAGTACAATAGGCTGAAACATTAAGGGAACTTCAGTGTGGCTGATATCTGAATCTGTAGAAATGTTCAACATGTATGTGAACTCCTCTATTCTCTCCTTAAAAAGAGAGGCGCGTTAAGAGATGAGTGATTGAAACATTTTGAAATATCAAAATGTTTATATAGGATATACTAAATGCATAGAGCAGAAATAAAGTCACCTGTCTCTTTGACTTCCAGTATACACACAGTATCTCTGTATGTCTCTGACTCGGTATCTACCAACACCTAGATGCCTGAGCACAAGCCATGCTCTCATCCAATCAGCAGAGCGCTTTCAGTTTTAGAGCCACCACTGCTTCCACCAGCCCCCTTAGTACAACTTTGTCACACTCATGGTACATTCATTTTCTGTGTCCAATCCCAGACTGGTAGCCAACGAATCCCTTTTATAAATCCATGGTGGGAAATATCTGGATAGATTATTGAACAGACGAGAAACTCTGTTAATTGCTCCCATCGTGCTCATATCTACTTCTAGGCTGTGCTTGATAATTATCCTCCACATTTCATCTGGTAGCCTGACAGGAGATGCTGGGGTGACAGGATGAAGTGAAATGCACTTGTGGAAATGTTAAAAAAGAGCACTGTCTGTTCTCTCAATGCAGAATATTCATTGGACAAAATCTGATTTTGTCTGAGGAAACAGTATGGTCACTTTATGTCAGAGCTCCACATTCTACCTACACAGAATTAAAATTTATAGCAATCTAATTAGAAGTCACACACCTCTCCCTGATGACAATATTTGATTAAGATGTCATGGTTTGAAATTTAGTATGTGGTGTAAAACAATGAATATCAATCTCATGTTGGATGTGAGGTCTACTGCCTGCTCCACAGTGACACTAAGGGCATTCAGGGCAATGCAGCACCATGTAATATTACATTACTTTGCTAACTTTATACAAAAAAAAATCTCTTAAGTCACACACTTCTGCCTGTTTGGGGCTCTAAATTATAACCCTGACTCTGATGATTTAGGCTTACCTTACCTATGTTACCTATTTGTCGACAGATCACTGAAATCCTTACGACAAATAGAAGATAAGACCAAAACTTCCATTTTTAGAGGTATTTGCAAGTGCATCATTTTATCTTACTGGAAGGGGTCGGTAAATTGTGAAATATCAGCGACATTCCCAGTCAGAGACAACCAGTATGCCTCATTCAGAGGGAATGAGCTCAGACTTTTACAACGTGCTGCACAACACTTAGACTTTATCTCTAAAAATCGCAAGAAAGAATCTGTCTGGTAGAAACCAACTTACAGAAACAATGCATTCACAAACATTAACACATTATAGTTGGCATGCTATGTTACACTGTTTGGAAGTTATCACATCATCAGGTTGTATTACATTTCTGATAGAGTTACTGCAAAGTCCCTGACTCATCACTGCATATTCTGTAAGATTTGGTGGGTTGGACGTCATTGACCACAACAGCACTGGTATATTTTTATCTATAAAACAATACTGGGTACCCTTCTCTGTATTAGCTCTGCTACCAGCTACACTCTTTTAAGTGCCTGCTTTTCAACGTACCTGTAGTTTCGACAAATCTGGGAAAATCTGCATTCTCCTACAATGCACCATGGGTATGGAACAATGTGCTGAAGGATCTAAAATTAGGCATTATGAAGAATGAGGTGATGGAGACATGTGCATGTTTTTCTTGTAAAAGAGATTTTTAATCTCAACAAGACTTCCTGGTTAAATAAAGGTAAAATAAGTAAATAAAATACTTTTATTACATTTTTGGCTTCTACAAAAGCAGCCAAAGAATTCCTCACAGGATGAGCTCTGCAGCCCCTGAACAAAATGTCACCAAGTTGGCCAAACCTGATTTAATTATGGCTCTGGGAAGTTTGAAGATTGTGTGAGTTGTCCTAACAACCAGGTAATTAATTTTGTATTGCTGATGGTTGAGCCTTTAACTCTTGTTACCAGCCAATCACCAGTCACATCTTTTCATGCCATATCCATTTGCACCAAATAATGGAGAGAAGTATTACCAAGAGCACAGATTAGTATCAGTATCAATATCGATAAAATCCTAATGATACCCATCCTTAATGAGAGGAACCAATGTGTGAAAATTAAATGAAAATAAGGGGTGGTCAGGACCTGCGTCCAACTCATGTCTGGTTGAAGTGGAAGTCCCGTGGAAGGATTTTTTACTATTTCTATCAAATTCTGGAGTAGTCAAGAAAAGTTAACGTTTACACCAAACCGATGTAAAGCCAAAATTGCTGTAAAACTTAAAAAGACATCAAACTTGACACACTGGTGCTGACCTGCACCTCAGATTCATCTTCAAGTTCCCTACTTTGAGATGACTTATACTTCTGTGTATAACATTTGGTAGGGTTTGTGGAGGGGGTTTATCCTCATTTTTGACAGACATGTGCTTTGCATAGTTCTAAAGTTACAAGCCAAAATGATGAAAACTGATCACAATGTTAAAAAATAATCTTTTAAAAAATTCCCAGTTCATGATCCTGATCTAGATCATCACCAAAATGTAATCACCTCTAGGATATGCTAGGGTCCATCTTTGGTGAAAATTTAATCAAATCCGTAATTCTGCTAACAAACAAAAAAACAAACAAACAAACAGACAAACAAACCGAACCAATCACATAACCTTCTTAGCGGAGGAAATAAGTTAATAAGTTGGATTTAGAAAGGTTACATTTTCATACTCTACACTCAAAGGCCGTTTCAGGATATATATTAAATATAATTATTCTCTCTCAAATGAAGAAAGACAAAAATGTAGGACATTTCCCTGAAGCGAGTTTCCATTTTGTGCTCCATTTCATGTTTTACCTTAACAACGCTCAGGGCAATGGAAGAAGTTTTCCAAATGATAAAAGTTGAATTATCTCCCAGCCATTGTGATTACAGTTTACATGAAAAAGTAATGACGAATATTATCTGCCTGGTGAAAGAAACTTTATCTTAAGAGTGAGTGAAGTTTTCTGGGTTTGTAAATTAAATACGGAGGAAGGAGAAACAAAAAGTAGGACTAAACCAACCCTTTAAAGATTTTTTTTCACTTCTGTTTGACTATTCAAAGCCATGCTAGCTAATGGATTACCTCATCCTCAAAAAGGGCTGTTCATTCTCTCTGTGGTTGTATAATTCTCTTTTATCTTCAGAGAGAGGAGATGGAATGATAAAACAAAGAACTTGCTGATCCATTCATGGCTGCTGTTGACATGTGACTTAAGATGTGAAGCACCCTCATTAAATAATAATATGGGCTTGGACTGCTTTGTCTTTGTGTGATGAACAAGAATATATAGTGAAGATTGTTGAACTTTCCATGCATTCACCTGAATGTATTTCAGTAAATATAACATATAACAAGCAGTGTGTATTTAGTTCAGCAGGGCACTCATTATTGTTATAAAAATGTCAGAGCTGTTGCTCAGTTTTAGTGTGAACAGCAGTCGATTTAAGGGGCAAGAGGAGGCCAATATGCAGATTCACAGCAGTTTGGCCTTAATGGTGACAACATGTAGCATATAAAAGGAAGTTATTGTACTGCTGGTCACATTGTGCATTATTAATGCAATTCAACTGACTGCAGTCATATGTATATTTTCCGCAATGCTGTTAACTACAGAAATATAGAAAATATTGTGAGATGCTCAGCGTGACACAATGCACACACTCAGTCTCACAAGAGTGTTTTTCCACAAAGGTAACCATCACAGCCAGTTTTTCAGTGCAGTATTTTGATGCATTGTGTTGTTCAATCCCAAAAGGAAGGAGGTAAGGATTAATTTGTTGCATCTGTCAGACCCATGCTGGCACCTCTGATAGTGTCCATGCCAGAATGAAGCTTTTCCCTACCACTGTCCTCTCTTGTAGCCACTGAGCTTTTGTTACACTGCCAAAAGACCTCTTTCAACTCGATCTACATATTTCTACAGTTCCGTTCCCCATTGGCTTCCTGCCCAGACTGCTTCCACTGTATGTGAGTTCCAAGCCCAGCTTCCAATTCCATGGATCCCCCTTGACCTGTAGCCTCCCAGTGCTCCCATTGGATGTGATCCAGGTCCTCAGTTCATGAGGTCAGGCACATCGATTTGACATGGGAATACGAGTGTGAGCTTTTACTTGGGTAAACAGCCCATGGGTATCTAATGCACTGTGGCATACAGCCATACATTTGAGTCATTGGCTTGCATGCTGCCTGCAGATATATTAGAGAATGCACTTGTAAAACACACTTCATAGTTTGTTAGAACATATTAAATATGAGGTTTCCGTATGACATCCTTCTTTTTAGTTCAGTCAGGACCACTTTAGCCAAAAATAGGTAAGTTTATTAGTATGCAGTGACTTATATTGCAGTAACTTTGGCGGTATGGTTCTGTACTGGCACCTCCTTGCCCCTTCCACACGCTTGCATGGAAAGCCCGAGGCAGGAAGAGCACTCCTTCCTGGAGAGGCTGTAAGCAGGGAGAGCAGCCTGCAGAGACCCCGTTTAGAACAGAACCAGCATCAATGACAACAAAGACACTGATTAAGTCAGACATAACATTAAAAAGGGGGGCTGGGGTGGAGGTGGGTTGCAAAACGGCTTGCAGAGGAAGAAGAAAAGGGAGACAGGGTAAGGCGTCTTAAGTAACGCGCCCTGAATGAAATTTGCCGATTGGATGCAGAAGGGAATCAGCTGAGATTGTGGGCTGGTTTAGAGTTTAGCTGCCATCAGCTGATGTAGCTGAGAATGAAAGCCGAGCTTGACTCCGCGGCCTGCCTGAACTAACGCTATGCTGCATTTGTTGTCTTGGCTGTCAATCAGTTTTATGTCTGAAATTGTTCGTGTCATAAAATAAAGACAGAGTGGAATATTTTAACAGGAAAATTAACAGAGGTGTTCTGTGTGGGGCTGAGGTACAAATGTAAAGATTGCTGATGTTGACCAGTCCGTTGACCACCACGAAGGCAAAAAAACAAATGAGGGGTCAAGAGAGGTAGACAGGTTAGAAAAGCAGAATTAAATCTGCTATAGCTCTATGTTTTTAAATAGCTTTACTTCTGACAATGATGAAAATTAAACAATGATAAGAAAAGTAACTCTTTGGTTGACCTGGCCAAACACAACTAAAAAGATAAACAACAAAGAGATATATCCCTTTGTTATAAAGAAGTCACAAGCTTTAAAGTTGGAAAGTGGGTTTGTGTGTAACAATGCATCTTATTCTGCCAAGTAATAAGTTACTATGACTATTAGATCAATATAGTGGAGTAGAAAGAACAGTGAATGAAATATAAAGTAGGAAAGTAGAAAATACAACTATCTCACAAATGTACTTCATTACTGAACATGTACTTTATGTATTTATTTATTTGTCTCTCTGCATCTGCACACTCACGTAATAATGTTCAACATTAACATTAACCATTATAACATTTTTGTTATAGAAGACATAAGGGAAGAAAAAACTTAAGATTTCAGAAATTTCAGAACCAAGTGCAAATTTGATTTAAAACTAAAGAAACTTTTTCGTAGCTTCTTAAAACCCTGAAAGTATTAGCAGTTGGAAAACAAGAGAGAAGCATCTACAGCAGTAGCTGTGTTCTTTATTCTTACCTTTTCTGTGGACTGCGAAGTGCCAAAGAAGATCGGGATGAATGCCAGCCAAATAATGCAGGTGGTGTACATGGTAAAACCAATGGGTTTGGCCTCATTGAAGGTCTCCGGCACCCCTCTGGTTTTAATAGCATAGACTGTACAGGTAACCATGAGCAGCATGCTGTAGCCCAGCAGGCAAATTAGAGACAGGTCAGAGATGTCACACTTGAGCACGCCACGAGCCATGGTCGGGTTAGACGTCCTCTGGTCCTCATAGTCAATAATTGCCTTGGAGGGATCCACACCAAACCAGATGCACACCCCGAGCAGCTGCACTGAGGCCAGGGTGAACGTAATGACTAGCTGAGAGGCTGGAGAAATGAACCTGGGTGCACTGACAGACATGGTGCCCTGCTCAAAGATGCGGTAAATACGGTTGGTTTTGGTGAGCAGGGCAGCGTAACTTATGCTCATGCCCAGACCCAAGAAGATCCTCCGAAGGGAACAAATTCCCACATCAGGGGCAGAAATCATCAGGAAGGTTGTGGCATAACAGAGGAAGATACCAGTTAGCAGCACGTAGCTCAGCTCCCGGCCTGATGCCTTCACAATGGGAGTGTCATTGTAGCGGATAAATGTGACCACCACAAACAGAGTGGCCATGATGCCAATGACTGCAATAAGCACAGGGATGACAGCCCATGGAGAGCTCCACTCCAGCTTAACAATGGGGATTGGAACGCAGCCTGTGTGATTCATGTTGGGCCGCAAATCAAAACGACACATTTTACAAGTGTAGGTGTCTGCCTGGTACTGATAGCCATCACAGCGCTCACAGTGCCAGCAGCAAGGGATGCCCTTCACGATCTTCTTACGCTCGCCGGGCTGACAGGGATGACTGCAGATTGAGGAGGGGATCTGACGAACACCGCCGGGCCACTGCATCGAACGAACCTAGGAGGGAGACGGAGAGACACAGATAAATGTGAACGGACGCAGAGAGTGGAGACTAAGACAGAGGAGAAGATATTTGTAGATTACTACACTCAGTGTGTCCTCTAAAATGGAGGCATGTAGAGGGGGCGGTGATTTATTGATCCAAAAAGATCCCCAGCACCCCTGAGGGTCAAGGACGATCCAAACAGTGGTCACTTGCTGTTTGGGTGTTTGAACCTGGCCTGAAACACCATTCTGTCTCCTCCCATGCTACTTGGTTTTATTTAGAAAGGCCAAACTAGGGGTCAAATAAAAGCGTTCCTCACAGATTCAGGACCAGAGGGAGGTCAAATTATCTGAAGAGCAAGACATGAGATGGAAGGGAAACCCATCGTCGGCTCTACGGGGATCTGAGTGCTTTAGTTTTTTTCTTCTTTTTTTTTTTTTTTTTTGCTCCCGTAAATAGTTGTTTGTGTGAAGAAAATCAATACTCAGTTGTCTACTCAGTACAGATTCTGTTTGTATTCTGGATGCTACCTTTCATTGTGGATTTCCCCTTTTTACAAGCACATTTGCAAAGATAAATTGAATTCATAATTTCAAACAGGTCTGCTCTCTCCATTGTTGTCTTATCATTTTGATTCCATTGTGGTAGTGCATTCAAAGCTTTTAAATTAGTCTCTAAATGTGCATTTAATTAAGAACTCAAAGAACACTAATTAAACACAGCCGGCTTTAGAGTCACATTCCACAGTAGGTGCCCACCAGAAACCTCCTTTTTTTTCTTCTTCTTCTTCCACGCAGTTTATTGAAAGATGTAAAGACGGCAAAGCCCCTTTCAAAGCTGCTTCATGTGTTCAATTGTACTCTGTTTTGCTGCCCCAGGCCTCCACTTTGTTTTGTCAAAACATAATTTGTTTGGTCCCTTTATGTAATTTTCTGTTATAATTCAATACTTCATCACAGCCTCCGCTCACAGTATTGTTTTTGGAAATCAGTGATGCCATCTGGAGAGATAATATTAAGTATATCTGTCCTCAACAACCTCGTGGCTTTCTTTTCATCACAGTCCACCCTGTTAATCATTAAAAGTGCCCTCTGGATATTTACACCTTTGAAGATGCCACTAAGCACTGTCAAATGATTTGGGAGGAGTAGGTGAGCAAACCTGCAGCTGCAGAGGAAGGTTTTCCAAGCAAACACAAATACAACACACTCAGGCTAAATGTCGTCAAACCTTTTGGAAAGAATGTGTGGGCATGGAATAGAAAAGGCAAAGCTCACGTTGAGATGAAGCTGATCCGTCCAATGGCCAATTATTTTGTATTCGGCCGTTCGGTTTCTGATCTGATACTGGTAGATCTCGTAGCGTCCAGGGGCATCTCCGTTTTCATTGAAGAGCACTGGGTTGCCAGCTATGCCTAAATGAAAGAACAATGATTATCATCAGTTATTATACATGATGAGATATATCTGATGTAATGAGCATGAATCTGCTCTGTACTACTGCTTGTCATTTCACTAAGTGAGAAAGCAACATCAGGATTGTGAATGTGACACATTTTCTTCCTCTTTCTCTTTCTCTCTAACTGGTCCATATGGCATATAGTATGAAGTTCATAATCTTCTTAGGCTATATGATGTATATTCAATGCCACATTCAGAGCCTTTGCCCATTATGTTACAGGGTGTATGGGTGGTCCAGAGTTTGGGGTGCTAACTGCGTGTTGAGCTTGTTAAATGAAGCGCAAGTGAAAGTTCAGACAGGAAGACTTAAACCCTTGCACACTTGAGCCATGGTTTCTCTCTGGTGTCATTCTGTTAATCACACCTATCACACATGCTCAGTCTTAATTCCCTGCTATCATGGTCTGGGGCTGTCAATTGAGTTACCAGCTAATGGGATCAGCTGGTCACATCCATCCAATACCACAGTGACACACCTTCACTTTTAGCCCATCATACTGCTGCAGTGTTTTTAAATATGATTATCTCCGTTCCTCTAGTTCCTTCATGCTGCTGTTTTGCCCGCCCAGTCTTCACAGATTCCCCAACATTATCATTCATCAGTTTCACCAGAGTCATCAACCACCACCACCACCAGTGTCTGGACTCCAATGGGGGGATATATATCTTGCTGCTGCTCATGGCAGAGACCCTTCGATCACAATCTCCCTGAAGAGTCTAAGCGACAAAGACTGCCACACTAATTATCACATATCATCTGAAATGATAAACAATCATATTTACTTCATCCACTTGTCTCTCCTGATTTAATTCTCATTACAGAGACAGCAATTCAAGTCCCATCACAGAAAAACAATTAAAACTTTCTTTTTATCTCATCTCACCTAATTTTGTTCCAGACCATAAGGTCTCCAGCATCCATTTTTCCAATTTAGTCAGCAATTCAATAAGTTTTGTATGTGGGATTTAGAATCTTCCTCTTAAAAAGCCTAGTCTTGATCCAGAGGCCCAAGCTAACTACAGACCTAGATCTAATCTTCCCTTCCTCTCTAAAATTCTAGAGAAAGCAGTTGCTAATCAGTTATGTGAGTTTCTACATAACAATAGCTTATTTGAGGATTTCCAGTCAGGCTTCAGAGCGCATCATAGCACAGAGACTTTGAGAGCTTTGATAAGACCAAACAAGGGACAAATGATTTTTCATGTCTTTAAAAAATAAAACTGTTTCTAGAGACTGAAAAGTACACCAGCAGGACACATGTCGAAAACAAAAACAACAGAACAGAACAACAGAAATGGCAGTACCTTAATTCCTTAACCTTCCATTATGAAGTAAATGTTGATTGCACAATGTAATGGCTAAGAGTGCAAGCCTTCGCCAATGCAGTTCACGATAGTCTCACGATAGTTTGACCTAAATTATATGACTCCATGACCATGAAAACCTGCCCCTAGAATTTGGAATCACATTGGTATCATCATTAGTTTGATAGTTTATTAAAGAAAAACAATATTTCACTAATGGCGGTTTTCTTTTTTCCATGGCATATGCCCCACCCTTCCACCCAGTTTCATGATTATCTGTCAAGAAGTGTATTTGTAATTGAGAAGACCAATACAAAAAGCCCTACTTTCAAATGTTTTTCAAAATTAGAAAACATTTCATCTGGATCAATTTATTGGGTTCGTCCTTGCACCGTGTCCAACCCTTCTACCAAGTTCCATTCAAATCTGTCATGTAGTTTGAGTGTAATAGAAGGAAATGGTTCTTTTTTCTGAATCCATTTGAAATTTTAACAAGTTCTTCTCCTCTGATTCTTCTTCTTCTTCTCAGGTCATACTCCCAACCATTCAGGTTTCATGAAAATCAATCTAGTTGTGTTGGTTTAATCTTGCTAACAGATACACAAACCGATGCCGGTGAAAAGATAACCTCCTTGGAGGTAATAAAAACAATGGCAGTATCTGTGTATAGATGAGTTGCCTATACATGACAGACAGACTGACAATAATGTCAGGCTTACAGTCTTGCACCACTTCTATCTGCTTCTCCATTATTGACTGAATGAATGAGCTCAGGCTTTTGTCTTGCGTTGCTGGTGGTTGCTACTCTGAGGGATACAGAAAGCTATAACATCGCTTGGAAATGCTGGGAAGAAGGGGGGGGGGGGCTGTTTCCACTTTAAATGAAACAGAAAAGCAATTCAGTCTGACTCTCAGACCAGATCCTGCCTTACCCTATACATGTGTTTTAGTTTCCTGACTTGTCATGTGAAAACATTGTAGAAATGCATGCAGACCACAGCCCTGTTTTGCAACCAGCTCTGCGTTGCTGGCTACCAAGCAGCATCTAGTAAGACTGATGTGATATCAGACTGTTCTGCATGCGAAGGTCTTTGGATTCTTTGATCTTCGAACACCATGATGTGGACAACTGACTCCCTCCTGACCTCAGACATAGTTTTCCCACCACTTATACTGTCCACTCAAGACCATCATAGAAAACCACACAGAAAAGTGATAAAGACAATGTATTCCTATGTGGCCTTTTAACCCTCCTGATATCCTTGGGGTCAATTTGACCCCATTCAATGTTTAACGTATCTAAATAAATGGTTGACATCAATTTTTTTGCTTATTATTTCATGACTTTTCCTAATTTAATGAGTACAAATGGGTAAACATAAAATTAACATGATGATATGTTTTCAATGTCCTGTACACACTTTGTACGATCTGATATTTCCTGCGAAATGGGGGCGGGGCCATATGGTTTCCACGAGGACATTGGTAGTTTACGCAACATAGTGGAGGAGCAAACATCTAAAAGCTTGCATAGCAGCCTTCTAAACCATTTCTCTTGGTGCTCTGTGTGGTTTCTCTTCATGTTCTCTCTCAATTGAAAATGACCTAGAAGAAAAGGTTTTCTGTCAGTGAAGTTTTGTCACAGCTCTTTGACGGTGAAAGTGACATAGAAGAGAATGTGTCTGAGACAGAGGATAATGTTGAGGAGGACCCTGATTATGAGGCATCCTCCTCCGATGAGTATGAGACACTTAGTGCAGATGCTCCTGTTGTCTCTCAACCACAAGGAGACATGTTACTTTCCAAAAATGGAAAGTTATCAAGGTCCCGCTCCCCACTTGAACAGGGTAGGCTTAGTGCTGCTAATGTCATAAAAATGGTTCCAGGCCCCACCAGATACACTGTCAGCCATGTCCAAGACATAAAGTCAGCATTCGAGCTCTTCATAACACCATCAATTGAGAAGGATATACTTGAGATGACGAATTTTGAGGGGAGGCGCGTGTATGGGGACAGTTGGAAGGAGTTGGATGGGACCCACTTGTAAGCCTACATTGGGTTGCTCATTTTGGCAGGAGTGTACAAATCAAAAGGAGAAGCAACAGTAAGCCTTTGGAATGGTGACACTGGAAGGGCAATATTTCCAGCCACCATGTCTCTAAAGACAATTTAGATTTAACTTCCAATTGTTTTTCTTAAATGCCAAATATTGTACTTAGAAATAACGTAGATCCTTTAACAACAGCAAAACGATCTTTCTTTAAAATTTTATGTCAATCAGTGAGATTTTATGGTGATTTATATATTTTTCAATAGTCACATAATAGGTATTCTGGATGTATAATGGGGTGGGTGGGGGTGGAAGTGGGGGCAATGTTTTATTTAAATGGTTATTTAGGTAGTCAACAAAGAAACATAAGTTTGGGTAACAGTTTTGATTACGATCATTTTCTGGAGGTTTAAACTGCTGGGGTCAAAATGACCCCAAGGATAAAGGGTGTAAAGTAAATTTGAGGATAACAGGAGGGTTAAGACAAGCTGTAACCATGTGTCACAAACAAAGCAGACCAAAGATTTCTCTATAAGCGCCCCAACGGGAGCTAGTTGAGCTACGCTTCTGATCCGGCGATCCCTTTAATCAGGGTAGAACGCACTAAGGTTCCCCTGGAGGGAGAGTGAAGGAACTTCATGTCAAATTGCTTTTCACATCAACTTTCACAAACCCCTACAGTATACCTTCAAAACTGATGAAAGCCCCTGTCTTTTTCTAGCTACGCCTGATTTATTATTAAGTCCCCCAAAATATGAGCATCCCAGTTAAGAACAAAAGCTGAATGTGGCCAATTGCTGATGGATTTGTGCTGAGTATTTTTTCTCTTGCTCTTTGTTTCGGTGCTGGAGGATGCATCACCCTAATCCACATCTCGATGAGTCAGCCCTGCTGGATTACGGCATTACCGTTTTACTCATCCTTGCCTCTTTGACAATGCCGCCCACATCACAAAGCAGTGAGTGATCATGGGAAGATTACAGTGACTTTATAAAGCAGGGAGGTATTGTGCTTATGCAAACATATCAACAACATCGTGACTGTGACTACTCATTTTTATCATTCCAAGCTTTTTTTTCTCTTTTTTTCCGATGTCTAAATCTTTTAAAAGCAATTTGAAGCTATTTGCCATCAGCTGTCACAGTTGGGATCACGTGATCGAGTCTGAAGTGGCCCCTCGATGCCACACTGGTGGTTTTGAGAGAATAATGCAGCAACACTACCAAGGCTATTAGTTTTTGTTCTTATATTAAAAGGACCTCTTAATCAATTTAGGAGTGACAGCAAGTTCACTCTTTTGAATTTTGGTGCTGAGGCAACTCTTTTTGTGCCTTAAATGTTGTAATTCACCTTATTTCCAACCATTTCATCTTCTTCATCTGTTACAGGTCGATAAAGACTGCTGTTTGAACACCACTCTGATCTTTGGAGCTTTCGCTGTGCTACAGCAGATGTCTGGAACATCATCCTTATAGATACAAATCTATAAATAAACCCGACGATGCAGTTTTCAGAAACAGACACAGAAACCACATGAATTAATTGTGAATCACACACAGATTGATAACACAGTTTGGACTGAAGGTGACTTCCGGAAGTGCAGCTCAAAAATACAAGAATGTTAGTTTTTCAGATAGATTTTAGTAAATAAATGGAACCAGTTCCAGTTGAGTGTGCTCGCTTCTTTACCGATCAGGTGTTACGGTCTGTGGGTGACAACATCTCAGGATCTCATCCCTAAATAGATCAGTTCCTGTTTTGAAAGTAAACCTTTTAAAATGACTTTATTTGTACAGTCATTCCTGTGTTTTATTTATGACAGTGTTTCCTCAGCTCCTGCTGACTTCTCTATTGATCACTCAGTGTGGTGGAATGAGTGGGGGCTATTGTTATTATTATTTGAAACACTTAGATTTGCCATAAAAAAGCCATACAATTAAAGTCTGATAAATACAGTATATAATTCAACATTTGTACATTCTGAGACATCAGAAGTCATCAGATGGCATCACGTGCAGCCATCCCTCCCCAGTGGTACAAACTATGGTAAAAGAAATGGACAGAACAAATCCAGCCTCTCTATCTTTGTTATGAAAAAAACACATTAAGGCATTATGAGGAAATATTGCCAGGGGGTGGTATCATTCTTCAGCGGTGTGGTGTGGCAGTGGGGTGTCCTCCTCATTAAGAGTGACGAGAGTGATGCATTTCCGGGCAGTGTGGTCAGTGTTTGAGGTGCAGATGAGGATTAGTCCTGTCATGTGGCACAAACTGCTTGTCTAAACAGTCCTTGCACTAGTCAGGAGCATAATGAGTTCCACAGAGGCCTCTGCCAAAGCTGCATTGTGCTGCACACTAATATGACAGGGCGGCCTGAGGCCACACATATGTGCACCACAGGCAACATGTTTGCTCATAGCTTTGTGTGCTCTAAAACAAAACATCGGGGTTAATGGAGTGCTTGTAATTATATAGAACATGACTATGGTATATCCTCCCTTCTCACAGCCCCTCTTGTCTCCACCACTCATACACACCTTAAGAATTAGTACGATCATTAATCCAACATGTGCTTGTTCTGCATGAACGCACAACTGGGACACCTTGGTGAATGGCAGCACAGCTTGCTGCCCTCCACACCGGTCATTAACACTTAATGACCTGTACGCGGGTAAGTCATGGTGAATTTATCACGGATCCATTTCACTCTTGAAGTGTGTGTGTGTGTGTGTGTGTGTGTGTGTGTGTGTGTGTGTGTGTGTGTCTTCCCTGCCCCTCTGTCACTGTCACGATTAGTCAATCATAGTATAAAAGCTTCTGCCACCTACAAGTGGTCTCTAACTGGGTTTTGCATGATTTATGAAAATATATAAATACAGTGAACTACTAAATAAAGTATGGTTTTCAAATAACGAGTGTCCCCCAAAGGCCAGCACGAACAAATAAAGGGCAAGTGAAAAATGATTGACAAATGTGGTATGGTATTGTATGGTCTTCTAATATGTTCTATCGTAAATTCAGCATAATGTACAACAGCAGACTGACATATTGACTAATCAATTTCCTGCTCTTAGTACCTCTATTTAAACAGACTTTTTTATATACTATATAAACTAAATACTTACTATATACTAAATCATTCGAGGCTGCTGTTTTTGCAAGTGTGATTCAGCTATAAACAGTATAATTTAAAACTTAATAGATGTCTCAGATTCAAAGTCAACCACCTCCAGGATATACTGTGCCCTCTGAGCTGCATTAAGTAGAGCTTTGTTGACATTAATAGACTGGAAAAAAGAAGGGAATAAAAAAGTGTTTAGTTCTATATGACTAACTCACTGACTATAATGAGTGGTGGTGTGGAAATGTAAAATATCTTCTCAACACAGCAGGTAGTGATGGATTCTGTTTTTTTCTATGCTGATCAAGTTTAAGTCATTTTCTTGATGAGTTCTTTAATAACACCTTTAGCATTGTGATGTGAAACACAGTGTTACAGTTGCATAACTAATTCTTTTTTTTACCAAGATAAGGTTTGTGTTAGTTCTCCTTTCAAAAGTGGCCTAATCCCTCAATTGCATATTAAAACAGGAGTAGGCCCATGAAAAAGGGATGCCTGACTAAAATATGACACAATACAGTCGTTTGTATCTTCCCATCTTTTTGTTTGCCGTGATTAATTAGTTTTACCTGTTGCCTATTAGCCTTACCTCACTAGTTTATTATACCCACGTGGAGGGGGATATGGAAATTGGTTCCGTCTCTCTGTCCCGTCCCCGAAGTTTTGTTTCCGGAGCATTGCTGAAAAACTGTTTAATATTTATTTTCACAATATGTTTTTTTGTCTTTGTACACACATCGTTTCCAAGGTTTAAATGACGTAACTTCATTCTGTGAGTTTACAGGACAATACCTCAAAAAGTGTTGTTTTTCACAAACCTTTATACATCCATATACATCTCCTATGTGTTGAAAAGGGGCCTTTGGATAGTTTGAGAATTTTGAATTTTTTTTCGATATGCAATTAATTGATTGCAATTAACAGGCATAACTTATTGATTACATATAAAAAAACATACTTAGGCGGGGATATAAATATTTTATGTTTGTAGTTTATGTTGACTGACTATAGAGAAAGCTTTTGTTTTTGGCATGATAAAACTTGACTAATGATAGTATTGCTAAATTGTAGTACTCATCTAGGTTACTTTCTGCAAGATGGCCCAGGCACTGTGATCACAGCTGTGAGTCTCTCAATCATTATCATTTCAGTAATAGGCTTTTGTCTTTCTCCAGTGAAATGCACCCGAGGCGGGGGACCCTGAGTATTTCATACTTGTTTAGTCTGTGTGTGTTCCCCTCAGTCTTTGTCAGCTCGTCTTCCTCTCCTTGTGTTTGGATTTATTGCTTTGTTTCCCTGCTTGTTTTTTCAGACTGGACCTTTGGATTTTTGTCTACTCCCTATCAATTTAGTTTGCTTTCTTGATTTTGACCCTTCTACTTTGTGTAAACCTTGTATCATTTACCTGTAATATTACCTATGTCTACTTTAATGTTGTTCCTCTTACCTGTGTGTATGGCAGCTTTTGTGATGGTCCATTTCAGTGTCAGATGATGCTGGGATTAATAGGCTTTGTATTGACAGTGATGCATTCGTATCATGTCTAGATGCTAATAGTTAAATAAAAACAGATATTTTGCATTCTGCAAGTAACAATGGAAAAAAACCAAAAACATCATAGCTTGTCTTTACTTGTAACTGCTGTCCCTTGTCTGCGGCAGAGCAGAAGCACTTTTCCTCACTGCGATAGACCTGACAGATTGGTGGGAAGCTCCATTCAATTGTGACCTGTTGAAGTCTGAACAACCTCACACTCAATGCAGAGGTGGGAACAAGAAGGAGGGAAGCTCTGAAGAGCGTCAAAGAGCCCATAAAGACAGACTGGAGGTGCCGGATTCTTCTTTGTCAGGTCCGGCTGCTGCTGTACGACCCAAAAATGAGCACTTAAGAGGATGGTGATTTGGAATAAATAAAAAGCTACAACTTCACCAACCTGGGTGGAAAATATGACTAGAGAAAAATGTAAAGCCTTGAGAGAAAGCACACGCTCCCAGACTAGTAGAAAATATCCGAGCCAATCCAATACTTTTGTCAGATTGCTTTTCATCTTTCCTAAAAGGTTATCTGTCATCAGCTGGCTTACTGTGTCCCTTGTTGCGACCCAGACAGGCCACTGAGATATCATAGATAAATCTGTGAATGTGCCCAGGGTATGGCCAGCATTCCTTTAAAAGGCTCTTTGATATTTGATGTTTATCAGCTGAGTTTCATTGAATTTGCAACCTAAGACACAATACATTAGCTATGGATATGGTCTGACTGGACACCTGAGAGCTGTGCAACTCTGCAGAGGGAGGAATGTGAAATATTTTTAGCAGATGTCTGCTGAAAACTGCTGACAATGAACAGAAATCTGTAACAATAGACTCGTGCCAGCTCAGCCTCAAGAATGATTCATCACAACAAACAAATTGACCTACTTTATATGAGTTTCTGGCTATTGCTATCTGTTAAAAGAAAGGGATGACTGCGTGTGTTGCGTAACATGCTAACATCACAACAGAGAGATATGTGTTGTCTTTTGAAAATATAATAAACAGCCCAGCCTCGGTTTATGTATCTCGACAAGTTCAATATACTGCTGTGTGCTGATGTAATTAGATGGAGTGTATTGTAACCTCAAGGCAACCCGTGTGGTCAGATGGCGATGTAACAGTTTGGCTGGTTAGAACAAAATTCAGCTTAAAAGGACCTACTGCAATGGAGCCTCAGTCCCAGCTTACAGGATAAAGACCTTATTGAAGCCACTCCATAAAAAGGACCACTCAGCCCTCATTGAGTGAAGAGTTGAATTAAAAATGTTGATCTCTATTACGTTCAACTCTATTTTACATACTTAAATAAAATGTTTATTTTGGCTCTTGCACATCATATTCAACATGAGCTCCAAGTGTTTTTCTGACTACCATGCACCAAACATCAGGAGTCCCTTACTGAAGAAATAAAACACTGCTGCCAGTGGAAAAGAATATTTGTATATGCCGATGGGGAAATAGCATAGTCCTTTGTCGAGAATTATACAAACCTAATTTATATAGACATCGACTATGAGATATCAAAGTTTTATCTGGAAGTAAAATATAACACAGATGCTGTTTTAAACCAGACCATGAGAACCACTGAACCAAAACCTACCAGGTCCATCAGCTGGTGCAGTTTGGGGTAAAGGGCACCTTGAACTTAATGGTTGTTGTTGAAGCTTACTGTTTTTTACACCTGAGTTCCCATCAAGTCATGCAATAGAGCACATGGATAAACCCAAGGTAGTAAGAAGTTGAAGTTGAAGTTCCTAATCTCTGTATATTCTTACTGTACTATTATCCAAACGAGGAAGTTTGACTGCTACAGTAAGAATCTCTGGAAAAAAAAGGTAAGGTAGTAATAATAATTGTAATTGCTTTGTTGTTATAGTGAGAATAGTTCTAGCAGTAATCATATAAAGCAATATAGTTTTATACATTTCTAAAACCTGCTGAATATCTACATTATTGTGAAATAACTGTCTTTAATATTAACATCACGTGCCTGATAATAATGTTACAATGCCATTTTGTTGTACTTCCTCTATTTACGTTGTGTTAATTTGATGAAGGTGTCATGGTTTTGGTCCTATCTAATTTTGAGGACTTTCTTATTTTGACATTTACTCCCATGCTGTGTTAATTTCATTTACACTTCCTGTCTCTGCTCATCTTATGTATTTTGCCCTGTGTTACCCTCTGTTCTTGTTTCGTGATTTGTACTTTCTCCTTCCTCTCGTGTCTTTAAGACTCATGTTTTTGTTCTTTGTGTTTACCTGTGTGTTCTTTACCTGTCTGCCCTGTTAGGTTTTCTGTGCTTGTTCTCCAGTGTGTGATTGTCTGATTGTCTCTACCTGTGTATGTAGTCTGTGTGTTTTCCCCTCATTAGTTGCCAGTTCATCATGTTTCATGTGGACCTATCCTTTACACAGGTTCCAGCATTTCTGCCCTTGTGTTACCTTTGTGCTCCTCTGTAAGTTTTCTGTTTGTTGGATTTTAAATGTGGCAGCTTGTTTTTTCTGTAAGTGAACTCAGAAGACCTTAGTTTCCACCTGTGTCAGCCTCATCCATGCTTATCACCACTGGTTTGGTAATACCTCTGTTTTTGATAGATACAGCTGCATGAACGATGGTCTGCCAAAAAGGACGTATATGCAGGATGTTCTGCTCGTGTGTTAATTGGACAGTGACACATTTGACAGAAAGATTGCTGAACATTAGCTGAACAGCAGTCTTTCAATCCAGGCAGAAGTTACTTAACTCTCACCAGATTGAACAGTAGTGCACGTCACAACCTGAACAAAACCAGTGTTCAAAATGATTTATCAAAAGTAACATCTTTTGTGATGTTAAAGCCTGCAAATAGAGTATCTTTCTTTAACTGCTCAATATGAATTAAACATTAAATTGAGATTCTGCCAATGCAACAAGTAAATATTAGAATGACAAATTAGCTCAAGGAGCAGATAGAGTTCAAATGAATATTTTATCTGGACAAACAGTGAATCCTCAAGTCTCTGAGAATGAATTTTAACTGTTTTAAATTGATTTACTTTTTTCAAAAATTATATAATGAAACTCTGAATCACTGCTGTTTGTGTGAAAGCAGTTATTAATATGCTAGTCCTGAATATGAACTTTAGTGATTGCTGAGTATAATATAAGGACACATGAAGAAAATGCATAGTAGGTCATACAACAGAGGAAAATAACGAAGGTGCACGGTTAGGAGAAGTGCAAAAATCTATTTAATAGAAATCATGATGAATGATAATCCATGATCATGGTTGTTATTTCTTCTATATGCACTATAATGGGACTTGGCCAATAAGTTTATCTATTTCCCCCATTAAAAGTCAATGTTTTATTTGTTGTTGTTGTTGTTTTGAATATGTCCCTCCAATCAGCACAGCTACTACAGGTGTACTATGTAGGATTGATTGGTTGCTGTTTGGAAACAGACCATTCAAAGGCACGGAAGATAATTCTGATTGAGTCTCATTCCAGGGTTGTCCAGTACCGACACTTTGGTTTGGTGGGTGGTACAACGGTACAGCCAGGAATGTCCCAAGCACAGTAAAATAATAGGATATTATATATACATATCATTAGGTCAATATTTTTAGTTAAATCCTGCATAGTGTACATTTAATGGCTGCATCACTCTATTGATTTGTTTCCATTATCCAATTAAGTAATGTGAAGTTCAGGAGCAGAAGGAAGCGGACATTAAACACTGCAAACTCTACAATTCACAAAAAAATTTGATTTTGTATGCCTGCAAGATTAATCATGATCTAAAATCTTCAGATTGCCCCCACCTATGCTCAGTTGTGACTCATAAGATGTCAATGATATCTACATGGAGAAAATGCCAGAAATGTTTTCCATTATCCTCAATAACATCGGCCAAAATGTACAAGCACGCTGTAATGACCCACAAGGATTTACATTAGGAAAAATGTGCTGCCAGAGACAGAGACAGAGACCAGAGAGTATGTGGTTGGTTGGTTAGTTTGTTTCACTGTCAGCAGGATTACACAAAGTGTTCTAAACCAAATGTCAAGATTTTTTTGAGGAGGGCTTAGCCTGAGGGCATGAACAAATCCATTAAATTTTGGTGTAGATCCAGGATTTTCTTTTTTTTTCATTTTCAACATTGCTAGACATTTTTTTATAATCCATTCATAATGAAGGAAGTCGTGCAAAGGGAACCTCTTATGGACTATAAATAGGTGCAATTTATTGCATATCATAATCGAAATGTGGCAAACTGAAATATATTCTCAATCAAAATTATTTCTCGAGTTTAGACAAACATGCATTCCAGAATCAATAAAAGTCACTGACCTGCAAAGTTTAGTCGGCGGATGTGCTTGAGCAGATGAGTGCCATTGATAGGGTCCATTTTAGCACAGAGGCCCACCTTCCCCGGGCAGAGTTCCTGGTGCATATTGTGCAGGGCATGAGCCATTGCATAGACTGCATCAATAACAAACTGCACCTTTCCTTCCTGTTCATAGTTGGAGTCCTTTCCTATCCGCTCCTGATCTGTAAAAAAAAAACACAGACAGATTTATATTAGATGCATTACAACCATAATTAGAAAGTGTGTTGTTGCAAATTCCTCAAATAGTCACTCAACAAATGGAAAGTGCTCCCTCTGTGATCACCTGTTTGTCTCACTGTCAACCATGTCAAGTGCCAGACTGAGTGAGAAATTTGTATCCATGTAGTTAAACAATCGTGAGGGTGACAGAAAAGTTTTTCACAAGTGGATTCGAATCACCCACTTTGGAAGAAGATCAGTGATTCTATCAAACAAAATCATGGAAACAAGAAAAATGCATTCAGAGTTAAGTGGTCTGAACCGTTTAAATGGAGGCTGTGGCATTATTCCAAAAGTCATGGAAAAAAATGCAATGTTCCTCAGTGAGTCATATTCTTTTTGCATTGAATGGGCATTGCCTCATGCAATTAGCTCAAAGGTAAATATCTGGATCGCCGCAGAGGAGCAAATCAATTCTAATGGTTGGAATGGAAGGTTTTCTCCTCTGGGTAATCTCATCTGTTAGAAACAAAAACTATCTCTTTTCTACATGGATTTCCCCCCTGGTGATGTTCTACACATTGGAACTACATGTGCCTTCCATTCCCTATTAGCTATGCTGCCTTTTCCCATGAGCAACTTATTATGGTTCACACAGCTTTGTTCCCCTTTTAGCCATACAGAAGAATCACTTTTGTGCAAATTAGTGGTTGTTTCCTTTGTGTTTGCAAGTAAAAAAGTGTGGATGGTGAGACAGAGAACAGCAACAACTGTCAGTAATGTGTGTGACCACCTCCAGCATTTATCACAGCGTCACATCTCCTTTGCATGGAATGGATATGATGGTTAATCTGGGCTTGTGTGATGGCATGCCATTCGTCCTGCAGTGCCATGACAAGTTGTTCATGTGTTTTTGGAGCAGGATCTCTCCGTCTCAACTGGCAATCCAGAACATCCGACAGATGCTCTATTGGGTTGAGATCTGATGAATATGCTGGCCAAGGAAGGACAGCAACATTGTTCTGGTCCAGGTAGGCTACTCCTGACAGACATGAGCCACATGTGGTCTGGCATTGTCATGCATGAAGGTGATGCCTGATTGTTGTATCCTGGGAATGACATGTGGACCTAGGATCGTATCTCGGTAACGGATAGCTGTCAGTGTACTGTGCATGTGGCCCAGGTCTGACTGCCACGCATTCGCAGTGGGTCCCCACATTATGAAACCACCACCAAATCGGTCCACTTCCTGGATGCATGCAGCAGAATAGCATTCCACACGGCGACGGTACACACACCTATGACCATCAGCTCTGTGCGAGTTAAATCTGGACTTGTCACTAAATGTGATCTCCATCCACTGTGCAATGAGCCATAACATCTGTAACATCTGTGCTACACGTGTCTGCTGAGTTGTGACCATTAGCATCATCAACATCTCAACTGGCTGGTCACACAAGTTTTGAGGAAGCCGAGGCATCATCAGTTGTTTCAGTAGGACATTAATTAGACCTGGGGTTTTATTGCCTTGGCCAGGTGTTTTCAATCATGCATAAAAAAATCTCACCACCACCATCATTTACTCTCAAATGCACCAATGACTTTTATAGCTATGTTATGACTAAATGATGGTTATTCATGATTTAACATGTTTTGGCTGTGGGTACTTAAAAAAAGTCATTTCAGTGTATCACATGCTTGTTTCAGTAGATTAGGGCCAGTGAAAGGAAAATATTGGGTTTTTAAAATGATGTGTTTCTACTGTTGCTCAGTATATTTAGAGGCCAATAGAGTCAGGAACCAGGGAAGCAAAATGGAGACATAAACACTGGACAGGGATAATCCGCTCATAGGCTCAATGTAATAACTTGCGATAGGAGTTCATTAATCCTGGCCCAGGTTGTTCCATTGGTTTTTGTGATTGTTAATTGCTATGAGGAGGTGGTGTCTGAGAAGGAGATACAGCATGCAAATCCTAAATTCACCTCTCTCCTCACGAGCCTCAAGCCTTAAACAGTCTCAATGTAACTGTGCTGTAAGTAGAAAAGAGATTATAAATAGCAGGTGTATTTAACTGAGATAAACCAATGACTAATTACCAGGGATGAGGGAAAGATGGACCTGCATGTATTTCTATTCATGCAAAATGGATTTCAATAAACTTTGCAAGTTAATAAGCACACAGTGGTGCTAGAATTTCTGTTATAACAACAGTGTACAGCTTTTTAGTTGGAAAATTGTAAAACTGTGGTTGAAACATTGTACACTGTAAGGGGTGGGGGTGTGGGGGTGTGCTGTCACAACCTGGCTCAAAGTTGGACAAAGGAGGGGAGAAGATACATGAGTTGTAACTAAAAGTAAGTTTATTTTACAAAAATAAAAATAACTTAAGATAAAGACAAACTAATTACAAAACCCAAAGCCAGGGGCAAGAGACAGACTGGTTGACTTCAGTTTATATAGCTGTGAAACAAGACCAGGTGACCCAGGAGAGAGAGAGAGGCCTGCTCACGGGGTCGTCAGTAACCCCAGAGAGCCACAGACGTGATCCTGAGCCTATAGCTCTACCCACTGTCACTGCCACTTTAAGAGGTCAAACTGCAACAAACTCACTATTAGAGATTTTATTTTACAAAGCCTGATGGGTAAATACTCCAGTAACCAAAAGGAAAATGCATATTGGACAAACACTTAGCAAATATGAACCAACAAACAAAAAGGACAAATTACTAGGACTATTATTTTTGCTCTCGCCCCAAAAGAAAAATAAAACTCATGTCTGATACTCCCCAAATTTGGATTTGAATAAGTAGGCAGAGACTGCAAATTTGAAAACATACCATAACCATCACCAAATGCTTACATACCAAGTAACAAACCCCCAGTGTGATAGGAGGTAGCAACAACACAAACTAAACCGGGCCAAATTACCTAAAAAAAAAAAAATAAGACTTCATCTTACCAAAATGGTTAATTTCTTCCCGGACGAGCCCTCAATTTGTCACAACCTGGCTCAAAGTTGGACTAAGGAGGGGAGAAAACACGAGTTATAACTAAAAGTAAATTTATTTTACAGAAATAAAGGTAACTTAAGATATATACAAACTAAATACAAAACCCAAACAGTGTGTGGACATCAGGGGGGGGGGGGACAGACTGGTTGACTGTCATCAGCTGTGAAACAAGACCAGGTGAGCTGAATCACCTGGTCTTGCTGAATCATCACGACCCAGGAGAGAGAGAGGCCTGCTCACAGGGTCGTCACACTTCTTAGACATGACTACATTAGTATGTTTTAGTTTAATAATAAGTATAAGTATAATAATAAGTTTAATAGTTTGGTTTTAGTTTTAGTTTAAAAGTTATTAACCATTGTGTTCAAAGTATGATGATTTTCCTGTGTACTTTTATCTGCTGGCTGCCACAAAGAAAAGTAAGGATACCACAGACATACTGTAATATAGAGAGGGTACAGAGTCAGCAATAAAAGCCTGCCCTTAATGAATTGATTCATATTGCTGAGTTACACAGACACAGTCCCAAATATTGAATGGAACAAGGAGACACCAAGAAATAACCTTGTACCTCCTGGTGTAAAATTAGTGAAATTACCCATAATCCTATTCTTACCTGTGGTGCTACAGTATATTCAGTGATTTAATAAATTATTATGAAATATTTAGTATCTCTGTGGAACTGCAGTGTCTTCTGGCTCAAAACCTTGAAAAAATAATTAATTTTCCATGTTTGCAAAGGTTCAAACACATGCACAGCATGAGGTGTACTACTTTATAATACAATATTTCTATCAAAGCCTGGTTCATTAATTCCATCCATCCATTTCCTGTAACTATTTATCCTGTGTAGGGTCACAGGGGGGGCTAGAGCCTATCCCAGCTGACGTGAGGTGAGAGGCACACCCTCGACAAGTCGCTGGTTCATCACAGGGGCACACATAGAAAGACAAACAACCATTCACACTCACCTGCAGGCGATTTAGATTCACTAATTCACCTATATTGCATGTTTTTGGTGGGAGGAAGCCGGAGAACCCAGAGGGAACCGACGCAGACACAGGGAGAACATACAAACTCCACACAGAAAGCTACGCCACCCTGCTTCATTATGAAAATATAAATTATGTACCATACATGTGGCCATCTTTATTGCTTATCAGCTTCTGTAATGTGTTGGACATGTAATAGCGATTCTTAACTAAATTTCTTGCAACAGAAACTTACTTTCATTCATCATCATTCATCATCTGTCCTCTTCAGGTTCAAACAATTTTCTAAAGCCACTTCACTCTGAAAGAGTGCTGGCCCATAAATCAGTAAAGGTCTCTCTCTGTGAGCCATCTTTCATTTGTTACATCTCCAGCACCTCGCTGCAGACCAGAGGCATTTTCATGTCCTTGATTATGTCATGAGCTTTTGAAATGCATGAATTATTGTGGGAGGTTACAGCTCAGTAATTAAAGGCCACAGGGCCTTGATTTGACAGAGATTGTCATAGTTTGGCAGACATGCTCATGCCATGGGGAAAGCTGCGAGCCAGAGTGGGTGTGAGAGAGATATTTCTCTTGCAGACTTGGCAGGCCACCCATACTAACTTTGCATTGTCTCTTCTGCATAAGAGTGTTTCTCTTCCCCTCAATTCTCTCTCTGGCTCCCTCCTCATTGGCATTTAGGCTCTTCCACACACATTTTCCAGGCTGGTATTTTGCTTTCAGATAAATCCATTCAGATTAGGCAAATCAGAAGCAGAGTGTGGGTGGTTTCCCCTCTGAGGTGACACACAAGACATTTTGTGTCAGTGTGTGTGGGCTCGGATCTTTGACCATTTTTTACAGCTTGCGACTGGCCACGGGCCATCCGCTCTTTTCCTGCCAAGACAGTTGGACTGCCCCTTAAATTAATGTGACACTGGCAAAATATGTGCTACTCTTCTATTTCATCATTTGGTTCAGCTTGAAATTTGACTTTATATGTGATTTTACAGCAAAATCTGCTATCATGACTGGAACTAGCTATTATTTTCATTATTGATTAATCTGGTCTATTTCTATGTTTGTTGAACCATAAAATCGTAAAACTGTAAAATGTTCAAAGATTTTGAATTTATAAATATTTGAAAGACAGGAAAGCAGCAGATCTTCATATTTGAGGACCTGATATTTCTTAAATAAATCACAAATGATGAATATACATAATCAAAGCTGTTGTAACTAACTAATCAATTAGTCATCTTTTTTTCTATCAAAGTGCAATATAAAAGAAGGCACATTCCATATGGCAAGAGACATAATTTCAACTAGAAAGCACTCAGTGAAAGCTCATACCTCTGCCATTGTGATTGTCAATCAAATTTGAGCAATCAGGAAATAGTTTCTTGACCAAAGCTTGTAATAAATGTTCATCAGAGGAATCTGATTAATGTCTTCATAAAGTGTTACAAAGCCATTACCAGATCTTATCATATAGGTCCCAATCTGGGAGGTCCCAGATCCTAGTTCATGGAGTTCATGGTGCAGTTCATGGATAATCATAAATTCATGGAAAATAAAAATTTTAATTGCAGTCACAAAAAAATCACATTTAGTCATTTTCCTCAAAGCCATCAGTCTTTTTTTTTCTATTTTGTGTTTCTTTTCATCACACAAAAGAAAATCCCTCTGTAACAAACTGGTTCCCAGCATGGCCAATTGCATGCTGGGAAAGGCTCCAGCCTCCTGCAACCCTGAACAGGATAAGTGGTTTAAAAAATAGATGCTTGGATGAAAAAGCAAAGCACATGTTTGCCTTATCTGCATTGCTGTGTTTTTTATTTTCGAATGCTCCCGACATCATTAATACACAGAGGAAATAAGGAGCCCATGAGATGGGTCCCTGCTCCACTCTCCTCTCTGTTCCACATGAATCAATATCAGTTTCACATCCCCTTCATTCACAGATAAAAGACGAGTCTCACTTTTTTTCCCAGTCACTCATGCCCTCCTTATCCTTTCATCATGTTGAGGAGTCCAACCCTCTCAGGACGTTGATGATTCCACGCCATGAGCTTCTCTCGCAGCTGCCTCAGAGACATGGCGAAGCTTTCCACCAGTGGAGAGGCCCCACGAGGGTTACACTTTAACCTCAAACAGATGCTGCAACTCTCTTTCTAGTCAAGTTTAACACTTAAATGACTGGATTATACATGCCTACTGTATTTCCTCACAACACTGAGACTGTCTCATGATGATGTGGGTATGTCTGCACTAGGACCATCACAGCATTATTATTATGGCTACAATAATTCCCGATGATGATATCATAATATTTAAGGACGATTTAGAAAAGAACAATGCTATGAATGAAATTCATCTTTAATCTTGTCTTTGTTTCTAATCTTTGTCTTTTATTTAAATGAAACATACTTGTGAAGGGAGATTCAGAATTCTGATTCAGGACATGAAGTATTGAAAAGTGAAATATTGACTTACAAAGTATTTCATTTCTTTCCAGAACATTTAACCGAAAACATGGGCTCTCACTAACCCTAACCAAAGTGCTTTTATTGCATAAACCTTACTGCAGACTGGAGTCTGGATTGGCTTCTGGTCGTTCTACCCCACCATCAGTGAAATAAACGTTATCTCAGAGCACAGGCAGAGATTACAGTATATTTCCTTTTTGCTGTTGCAAATTGGTTGTATGCAAACATTTCCAGCAGACAGAGTCGATACAAAACCGTACAAATGACTAAATGTGCAGTATTTGAGATTTTATTGTTAAATTAGCAGAGTTAATCTTAACTTGTTATTGTTTCACTCTCTCTACCCCTGTGTTATGACTCCAGGGGCAGATAAAAAAAAAAAATCTCCATAGACTCAGTTCCAAAACGTACTGTATGTGTGGGCAAAACCAAACATACACCTTATGAAAATGGTAAGGAAACTCCATGGCACTCTCTTTTAAAACAAATAAAATGCCTTTATTGTCATGGCATGGTCATGTTAGACCTTAAAATACAAAGCTCCAATGGATTCATAACTACAAAACACCCAGGTCTAAATGAGGATCTAGATTTTACTGCTTTTTTGTAAATATTTTTTGTAGACGCATTTATTGTAACAAATTATCATTGTGTGTATTCTGCTTTATTGAATATTTTTATTTTGGCCAGGACAATGCCATGTGCTGGAGGTTTAATATGTGTCTGCACCCTCCACCTTCTTTAGGTCACAGCCCCACGTACAGGTGGAAGATTCTCATTGGTTATCACCACTATAAAAGGTTCTTCGTTTGCATGAGATCGTTTTGACTCCCTGAGCTTTGTATTTTAAGGTCTAACATGATGATGCCATTACAATAAAGGCATTTTATTTGTTTTAAAAGTGAGCACCTTGGAGTTTCCCTATGATTTTCATGTCTACATGTACCCCTATCCAAAGAGCTCCTCCAACAAACTCATTTTGAGGAAGCACTCCTTTCCTTGCATTTTTTTGATACACTATCTTATTTTTGAATTATTCTTATTTTCAAACCCCTGCACATATCTTTCATATTTTACAATGTGTTATTGAGGGCGTTGATTAGGCAGCACACACAAGAACCATCACAGCAGCTCCTGAGGGAGCTCGTCAGTATTCTCACCAGCATCCCTGCTGGCAGGTAACTGGAGGGCACTCTTACGAATCTCAACACTAACTCATCTATCAATATCCTCCTAACCACCTGGGTCTTACCCTACATATACCCCTCTGTGTTCTCGCTTCATGCTCAGTGTAAGGACTTCCTGCCTGTGAAGATTATGCCAGCAGTTGGTTTTACAGCCCACCTCTTGAGTAAAAGTTGCTGTTTCTCTCCAGTGCATTTTGTGAGTCTGTTCTGTTGCAGCTGTGCTGTTTTTATTGTTTTGCCAAGAACTTCCTTTGTTAAACCCTGATTCTGTACATAAATAAGCATCAGGATTCTCCTAAGTTTTGAGCCTCTACACCGGGGTCCTTCTCTCTCCTCATTACGGACACCATTACATCAAATATATGAGCTTGGTGATCACTCCCACACTTACATAGAAATGGCTGTCGACATACCCATCTGGACATATAAAATCACATATTTTGTCTGGCACTAGCAACATTATCCTAGGAACATGTTAGTTTTGAACAGCAGGGGTGGGCAATGTAGTTATAATTTCCATGGTACATGTAATACTGATGTGTGTTTATGTGTGTAATAAAGATAATTAGATGGGAATGGCTGCTAATCTGTTATCCAGTGAACTTACTGCAAGAAAAATCAATGTTCTTCGTCGCAATGACATAAATCTGCTGTAAATCCAATATTGCCATGAAGACGTCCTGCACAGTGATTGGTCTACTAGAGCCAGAGAGATTATATAGATACCTACACAATAGCCTGACAAATTCTGTGGCAGTTCTGACAACCCTTGACCCTTTAGACTGTGATTGGATCTGTTGCTGAGATCCTGGTTGACATCATCATTATCTATCTATCTATCTACCTGGGCCACCCACCTTGAGTCTTGGATCTGCTCGAGGTTTCTGCCTGTTAAAAGGTAGTTTTTCCTATCTACTGTTGCCAAGTTCTTGCTTATGGGGGATTGTTGTGTCTCTGTAGAATAAAGAGTACAGTCTAGACCTGCTCTTCTTGTAAAGTGCCTTGAGATAATGATTGTTGTGATTTGGCGCTATATAAATACAACCGACTTGACTTCCTGTTCTGGCTGTCTTTTCTGTTGATTTCCTGTCCTTTTGGCTGTCCTTCCAGACATAGTCCACTGGTATAGCAATAGTCCACTCTCAGAACTTCCTGGTATATAGGGGGCGCTATTGAGGTAGTCCAAAATGAATGGGGGTCTAAGCTGAGGCACCAAAATGTAACATTTTTATTTATTTAATTTATTTATTTAATCTTTATTTAACCAGGAAAATTAACCTGTTGAGATGAAGGATCTCTTTCACAAGGGAGACCTGGCCAAGAAGGCAGCAGCGCACGTCATAAATTACATCAAAACACAGTATACAAATACAATAAAAATGGGTACAGTCAGCAATACAAAAAACACAATGGAATCACAATAAAAGTGCAGGTAGTGAGATTAAAGTCAAATAATCAAACAGGTCCAGTACAACCAATCTAGCCAATGGTCTCACGTTCTAGATCCTTCAGGATCACAGCAAAGTCATTCATAGTAATTAGACCTGGCATTTTTATGGTCTTTTGTAGGTTATTCCAGGCAGAGGGGGCTGCAAATTTGAAAGCTCTTTTCCCCAATTCAATGGGAGCACATGGGACAGTCAGGTACAAGACATTTTGTGAGTGCAGCTCATAATTGGGGGGCATTCTGCCAACTGTCATTATGATTTGTTATGATGGGAAGAGACAATACTTCGAAGTCCATCAGGTAATTTTTACACTCAAATTGTTGTGAAATATCTTTCTTAAAGTAGTTGTAACATTACACACGACAAGCCACTTTACAGCATACTTTATGGGATTAATAGCTGGTATATGCTACTACATTAACCAGATCTATATTTGGCTGTCAAAAACGAAGGTCCTCCTGGTCCTCCTTTAGATATTCATTAGATTTCATTTCAAAAACATATTTAGATTCCGAGTGACTACAAGGAAGGGTGTCCTGTCTCGATCAGGCATAAATCCTTAACTGACCAATCAGCATTCATTAGCAGAATGCTAGCGGTTTGTGGGCAAATCACCTTCCTTGTAAATGAAAACAAAAGCACATTAGTAGGTATTCATTTCACTTCTGATATATAATCAATACTATATTTGTACAAACTAAAATAAAAGTTGGGCCGTTTTGTCTAGGAGTAGGTGAAAATAATTATTGTAGCCATTGAGACATTCACTCCCATTCATTGAGGACTCCTTCAGGAGCACACTGTGGGCGAATTACAGCCGATTTCGGTTCAACAGAATTAATAGGGAGTGAACAGGCTGTATGCGGTCCTTCCCTCAAGAAGGAGGGAAGCAGGAAGTGCATCACCTGTGCCAGCTGGTGGTTTCGCTCAGGTTCCTTCTGTCTTAGTTGGCATATGATTAGTTGTCAGATTTTTCCGTTTTTATTTTCTTTGTTCATCACTCTTCACCGTACACTCATTCAAACACACAAAACATTACTGGTTGTATTTTGTTAAATGATTGTAAGTTATTAATACGTTATTAAGTCACATGTTTTGTTTCCTCTTTGGCCTCCCTTTGAGCTGCTCTGTGACACAGTTCAAACATTTGTCAGCTCCACACTATACAATCGAAATGCCCAGCCATTGCTGGTGCATGCATACCATAGTGTAATAAATACATTGCAGCAGCCCTCTGTTTACTCCTGCCTTCATGAAGACAGCAGTTTTTTTTCAACTGTTTTGATTAAAAATATGATTCCCTCTTTCATGGTGTCTCTTTCATTGCTACAGTGGTGCTATATGTGAAACTCATCTCAGTCACCGAAGTATGGAAAACCATCGTTTAAAGCATGTTTGGAGGTACTGGCATCCTGCCACGACATGTTTGGTTTTACAAATACCAGTGTCTGTAGCATATGCAGATTGTGCATGCAGACATCTGGCTTCAAGATAGTGTGATGGCTCAGTGGTTAGCACTGTCACCCCACAGCACAAGGGCAATACTTCTCTCTTTCTCTGGAGTATGTTTGGTTTCTGCCTAAGGACATCACATGCAGATGTTCAAGAGTCTAAAAGGTAACCTCAAGTATGTGATTTTCTGACTTTGTGTCCTAATTTTGACTGATCTGTCTGGGGTGTCTTTCCTCCAGGGCATGCCCCACAACACATTTCCAAAGTTATGTTACGTGACATAATATTACAATGTTATTGTCAATCATTAGCTCCATTTGATGCAGAATAAAAACAAAATACATATCCAATTTCTGACTATTTACAATCAACATCATACGTAAAGTCAGTGGAAAAGATTAAACTTCACAAATGCAGTTCGATTTCTTACTCCTAAGATGGATGTAGTCTAGTTGGCCTGCAATGCTGTCATGCTCTCTTGGGAGATTCTAAAGCTCCTGGTGGTCACAAATCATTCAGTGCCTGCTGCACTTCTGGAATAATCTAGTTCCAACACTCCTCCTACACTATGGTGCCTTCTGACAGAAACGCTCTGCAGGCCGGGTAGTTGTTGAAGAACATCAAGCAGGATAATTGAACAGTGTCTTTACCTTTGAAGGCGGTTATGGCAAGATGGTGAGGTTTAAAGTATATAGACAGAAGCCTTAAGGTTTTATATGGAGCGTTGATTTTCTTTACCTTTTCTGTTTGCACAGCCTTACAGATGTACACATATATATTATTACTGGCCAGCCCTTTGCACAGGGTATTTTTAAGGTGTGGTGGCAGGAGGCCAAGGGGGTGAGGGCAGATTAAAAACAAGGGAGGGCTGGGATAGAGGGGCAAAAATCTCAGGGAGGGTCAAGGGAAAAGGTTGCAACTCTCCAAGGACATGTTATGCTATAAAAAATGTTAACACCCTCCAATTACTCACGTATAACTAATAATATCACTCAGGTTACAAGCATTTGTCACACATGATCATCATTGTCATGTTCATTGGAAACATCTGACTTTCATTAGTGCAGCACAAAGCAACTGATTAATGCAGAAATGTGTAAGGTAATTAAACTGAAAAACAATCAAGGGATACTTATGGGACATTCCTGCAAGGAGACCCTTTTATTAAACTAGTATGACCCTCATATTTTAAATCTGTTGTACTACGTAATTGTAGTTAAAATCTTAATCAAATGTGAAGTGTTTTTCTGCCTCAGGACATATTGTGCTATCCACAGCTGTACAACACATGGCACTGAGCCTGAAGCTTTAATCATGCTGCCCATCTATGTCATTCACTTGTTATAGCCATGTGGGTAAATACATTAGCTCAGCAGATTTATAATGCAGCACTGAAATGAGCTGCGTCATTAAGTGTGATTTTGAATATTGAATGTCTAGCTGTTTTTGTCAGTGGGCAATTCTGTCAGAACATGTTTACCATCAGCCTGACGTGTCACCTACATCGAGACATCACAAGACTTCAAGCAGGTTAAACGTTTGAACAGAAACAGCATTAAACAGCTTTTTCCCTAACAGGAGAATATCTTACTTGTGCATTTTTTGAGGCCGGACCCTTTCTTCACGGCGTGACGGCTGAGTTTGCAGTTGAAGTTATTCTCCCAGAACTCAGCAAACCAGATATTCCTTCTGTTGTTTTCCAGCGTTCGGCTGATGAAGTAACGATCAAATCCTAAACAGGTCAATAGTTTCACAGTCATTGGCACAGTCAGTGTCAGTTTAAACAATAGTGTCTGAGTGCAGTCTGAGAACCAACGCTCTGATGTGTTTTATGGTACCATTTATTGAATAGTGCATATGTTCAATTTCCTGAATTGCTTTGTCTGATTGAATTTTAGTTTTTAGAGCTTTGATGATCAAATGATGGCTAAGCAGTACACAGTAGGTTTTATTCTTCTCTAAACAGACAGAGCTCAGTATCATATGATAAAGGCATTTCAATGAAATATGCATATTTTTTATTATACAGGGACCTCTGATATATACACAATGCTGTTCTCTGTACCTTTGATGGACTGCCGCTTGGGCAGGATGGTGACTGCTCCCTCTGCCATCTCCTCCTGGTGCACAACCGGAGAGATCTTTGAGCCCCAGCTGTCCGAACCCACCCAGATGAAATGACCTGTTTGGTTGGCCTTTTTAGCTGCATGGAGTAGCCGCCTGCAAAGGTGAGGAAACAGATGTTGTCATGGATAAGGTCAGAATCCTGATCAGCTACACTTTGATTTTGTTTTTCAATTCATCACACAGTGGTCTGGCAGAGCCGGACTGAAATGGCTATGTCCTCACATGCTTCTGTGATGTCTGCTGCGGTCTTGTTTTCCTAATCTTTAAAGGAGTGTTGTGTGGCTATTACCAGGGCTCACCTGATATCATCCTCATTGGCAAAAAGTATGACGACTCTCGCGTTGGGGTTTTCTCTAAGTCGTCGAATGACCTTGTCAAACTCTGCCTGCTTGGGTTCCCGGGGAATCTTGACGGACTGGGAGATGCAAACACCTCCTAAACACACAGAAGTTTAAAGATGTCAATATGATAATTTATAGAAGCTGCAATAGAATACCTTCAGAAACAAAATGTACAGTCAATCGAACATCAACAATGGAACTTAACATATTTGTTGTGTGAACTGAATATAAATTCAACTAGAAGGGCTCTCAGAGTACACACCTCAGCCAAGGCCAATAGTCCATCCTTCTAATATGCAAATCTGGAAGTACAACCAGTATAAATTTGGATATATTTCGAAAAGTTTTACAGATATGTCAGAATATGGCTGTGTGAAGCTGAGGCATCATCATCACCTCTTAATCATCACTTATAACCTAGAAGTGTGTGGTGGTGTCCTCAGAGACCGTGGGTGTGCCTATTTTCTTCTTGTTATTTTTATTTTTAGGTGATTTTTCTGCATGTCAGCCGTTGGGTAGTGAACTTGTGGCCCAAAGCTAATAAAGGTGTGCAGGGTGTGCCCTGTGTGATAAATGTGTAATGAGCCTCAGGTGTAGGTGTGTTTTTAACAGGCATTTTGCCTGAATTCATGCAAAATCCAGCAATGTGGCAACTTGTGCTTTAGTATGTAGAGCCCTAAAAATGACCTCCAGCAGGCTACTGGTGTGCATGAGGTGGCATGAGGGCCTCTAGTGGGACCTGTGCTCACAGCCCAGCACCGTGCAGCTTGATTGGCATTCACCAGAGAACACCAGAATTGGCAGGTCCACCATTGGCCCCCCGTTCTCTTCACAGATGAGAGCAGGTTCACACTGAGCACATGTGACAGGCGTGAAAGAGTCTGGAGACGCCGTGGTGAACGTTAGGCTGCCTGTAACATCATCCAGCATGACCGGTTTGGTGGTGGGTCAGTGATGGTCTGGAGAGGCCTTGGAGGGTCGCATAGACCTCCATGTCATAGCCAGTTTTACCCTGACAGCTGTTAGGTACCTGGATGAAATCCTCAGAGCGATTGTCAGACCTTACGCTGGTGCAGTGGGCCCTGGGTTCTTCCTGTTGCAATGGGCCCTGGGTTCCTCCTGGTGCAGGACAATGCCCGGCTTCATGTGGCCAGAGTGTGTAGGCAGATCCTGGATTACGAAGGCATTGATGCTTACTGGCCCTCACGTTCCCCTGACCTAAATCCAATTGAGCACATATGGGATGTTATGTATCGGTGAATCTGACTCCACCAAGTACCACCACAGAGTGTCCAGGAGCTCACTGATGCCCTGATCCAGGTCTGGAAGGAGATCCCCCAGGACACCATCCACTGATTCATCAGGAACATGCCCAGACATTGTTGGGAGTGCATACAGGCACGCAGGAGCCAAACACACTACTGAGCCACATTATGAGTTGATGATAAAATTCACACAAGTTGGATCAGCCTGTGATTTCAATTTACTTATAACAATGGCATTCTCTACAAGTGCCGCAATCACATATTTCTCCCAGATTGCATTGCAGTTTACAGATGTCACTGTATGACATACAGCAGAATTCTGTTCAGATTTCAATGTAAATTTACTAAAACATTTTACAGTGCAGAAACAGGATTTCTTAGGTGAGCTTTAGAGTGTCTCTTATTTGGCTGAATGATTGTTTGGTACCATCCTGCAGTTCAGCAAACAAATGGCATACATACATACATACAGTGCATACATACATACAGTGCATTTATACATACATACATACATACATACAGTACATACACTGTAGATCCTATACAGAGGCTGTGCCAAACACTGTTAGAGTCCCGTTTAGAGTTAGCAAAGCTTAACTTTCTAAGTACTCTGCCAAATTGAGTCTGTGTTTATCTATAGTGTCACAAGAAAGACTGAGCTGTACAGCCTGACAAGTTGTTCTCCAAAAGCAATCAGGGGAAACAACCAACACGAGTTAGACTATTGAACACTCAACTGAAAATTAATTAAAGTTACAAATTCCTCTTTGTCAGTCAAGTATTTATGCACCACCTGCACACTCCACAGCCTGATGCATGAGGCTCACATAGATAACAGACACAACAGTTAAAGGCTTCTATCATTGTTATTTTAGGACGAGTGAAGTAGATTATTGCCCGGTGTGTGTGAGGGACAGCCAAATAGACTCCCGTCATTCTGAGGCCTAACACCCTGGTGCACAGCTCATTTTAACAAAATGTATTTTTCAAAAGATGTTTTGAGGTCCCAGACACAGATCTGTATTTGCACAGCAGTCACTGAACCATGTTTGGTTTTAGAAGGTCAGACATCTTCCCAGTCCTCAGGCATGCACATATTTCATATTTTGTCATCTGCAAGAATCCTGCATTGAGAGCTGAGTGGAAACAAGTTCTCAGAATCACGGGCTGCTGTAGCCAATTGAAGAAAACAAAACCAACACATTCCGTCTGTGCCCAGCTAATTTTCTCCAGATGCGTTCTCATTTTTCAGAATTAATTAGGCCACATGATTTTGAACGATTCCTTTTTCTCATGAGCTCAGCCGGAAAGCAGGACATTTACATCTGCCACCAACATGCACAAAATCTCTTTATTAGAGTTCAGTGTTTCATGTAGTCTGATGAGTTCATTTTATTTAGTTTCTGTCTGGGATCCTAACTCAGACAAGAAACAGTCAAAAAGGTGACAATATAACTGAAAGTCCATAAGCAAGAAAAACTGAACCAAGAAAAAAACAGAATATCTAACAAGTGTTAAAATAATCCAAACCAGAAACTCCAAGGAAAAATCCAAAATACAGTCAAAGTTCAAAACCAAGAAAAACTGACAGGCTGACAAAGTAAGGGGATAATCCACATGGACATGACAGGACAAACTGGCAACTAAAGAGGGGAAAACACACAGACTAAATACAGACAAAGGAGAGGAGACAGGGGACAGGTAGTACAGGGAGGATGAGACAATCAAACAATCACACACTGGAGGGAAAATGTTAAAGGGGAAGACGCAAGGAAGATACAATGATAAAGTAACATAGAACAGGGCAAACAGACATAGAGGGAGAGGGAATGAACTGCAACTAAAAACATCGAACTCTGAAATGGGGGCAGGAGAACAAAGGGTTAAAAAAACATCACAAAAACACCGGAAATGTAAAGCAGCAAACACTGCATGGATTTAGACTTTCAAAATAAAAACAGGAAATGGCAACCTAAATACTGAACCATGACAGTTGTTCTACTTTTTTAACGCTGCTAAATTCGGTTCTGCTCTGCCACCATAATTTTCTGTAAACATGCAGCCTGTGGTAGTCACTGCTAAGAGCAGTATGTTTTTTCCATTGATAAAAAAAATCATTACATTTAAGGACTGGTATTTCATAAGATGACTTAAAAGAACCTGTGAAAAATAATATTTCAGTGATGATTTAGAGGTGACTTCAGGTTGGAGGATTTGTAGATTGTAGAACATGAAAAACGAGGTTATAGATTTACGCTTTCTATCGCAGCATTATTAAGTTTGTCATGTTGTGACAAGGCTGTTGGGAACAAGGTTAGTGTATCTTCTGATATTTAAATTTTCTTTTCAGAGATGGGTTTTTACAAAACAAGTGGTTATTCGATGTTCATTTCATTTCAAGACAAAAAAGATGTATTTCTTTTTCATAGTCAACAAGAGACGAATGACATTCGAAAATTGTTTTAATTTCATTTCAATGACTTTAAAACCATAGTCTAATATGATGTTAGATATGGAAAAATAAGGCATCAGTAGAAAATCTCCCTGCGGTCAAGTGAGCCATCCTTTATGAAAACCTGGTCAAGCTAGCTGCCACTTGGCTATTTTTCAAAGACATATAACCCATAGGTTTATTTGACACATGTATCTCCTTCTGAGCGGGATGTGATTCATGTGTTTTATCCTCGAGGTGGTGTGTGGTATCCCTAAAAATCACACTTTAAGTGTCTGGATGCTTCATCATCATCATCATCATCCGTTAGCTCATGGTAGACTGCTACAGGGAATGTGTCTTGTCTGGACCTCTGAGAGCTTTTCATCACGTCGGCCATTTGTGTGTGTTGACCCACTTGTCCAGTTAAATCAAACAGGCTCCATTATAGGTCATTTTGGATGTTGACTTGATTTGATGGTTTTATATAAGTGACAATCATAACGCGCCATCACTATGTGGTTTTTCACATGCCCCAGAAGAGGAATATCCTGGTGTTATCTTTGCAATACAATTAATGTAAAGTAATAGTGACAAGTGGCCTCTGCAGGACAGCCATATTAATTTAATATGTCTTTGCTACAATAGTTTAACAGCCTTCTTTTTCTGCTTATTATTCATGTTCAGATGGCTTTTTATATAAAAACAGACACTATGCATGTGAGATCAACACAATCTCATTAAAATTTCAAGTCAAGACATCAACAAGCAGCACTTTTTTTTGTCTTTGAATTATGTGAACACTGAACACAAAACCAGATTACGTCTCATCAGCACAAAGTCACATACAACACTCAACTAACGATCAGATTGAGACTTCAGAGAGAAGACAAGTTTATATATAAAGGATGAGAAACTGTCAGCATGTGAACTCATTTATGCTTTAAAGGCATGTCATATTGAGGCCAATCAGTCGATCAGACTGTAGCGGATTGTCAGAAAAGAGCAGTGTTAAACACGACCAAAATACATACAAGACGGACCTGATGGAAATAACAAGGCTAAATGGAAAACACAGATCTTCACAGAATGAGTAGGAGGTTCATTCTACAACCGGTAAGCAATTTTCACCTCACCTTAATTTGGTATTGACTGTTTTTACTTCCACCAAAAAGATAATAACAAAAGAACTGTAATTAACACAAACGTGTGAAATCTCCTTCTCAGTATGGACTAAATAAACAGGAAAAACTCCACTGAAAAAGAAAACAGGGACATTAAATATATTTCAATTTAATCTGATATTTTTCTATATTCATATGTTTGAGAATCTTCAATTTTTTTCTTCATGTGTGTCTTTTTTAGCTTCTTTTTTTTTAATGCCGTCAATATATTTTTAGCATAATTGGTCTTCGATGACTCTCTTTTGACACTCTCTTTTGTAAAGTGCAAAGCTTTTGGTACTTTCCAATCAATGCAGTCAACACGTTCAAACCCAGCATTTATGTTATTTAATGCACTTGCACCCATCTGTGTGCCCATTGGCATGCTGGTCTTAAAATGAGGTGTGGTCAGGCACACTGTTTGCACATTATTGCTATCTTGAGGCCTATCACAGCCCTCCTCCTCCACCTCAGTTAAATAGTGCATTTCCTCACATAAGCTAGTGTCACAAGCCAGGGTTCTGCATCCCTCGGAGGAATTGAGATGCTTCACCTTCACTCCTCAGCTGCTGCGGGGGTATCCTTTATACTGGAGCAGTCTGTCTTGGGGAAAGAAAAATCCACCCATCACCGGTGTGCAATGAATCTTAGGAAAGCGTGATGCAGTGAAATATCCAACGCATGGATCAGGAAGAGGGGGCCACATATTTGGGCTGCATTTAAAGGAGCCTTTCAAATGGGACGGCCTCGTCTCTCTGCTGTGATGCAATTGGCCTTCAGGTACAGCCCTCAAAAGGATGCGGTTCCTGGAGTGATACACAGATATGATTTGTTTATGGAACAGAGGACTGGGTGGCGGTGGAGGAAGAGGGCCCACAAGCCAAGGACCACATACCTGTCCCTCCACGAGAAGAATGCCAAATGTGCCAGAGGCAGGTGCACCAGGCTTTTAAAGGGGGAGATAACACTCTGATTGGTTTAATTAATTTATAATATAACAAAACACACCAACAAATAATTATGGTACTGAATAACTTTGTACCCAGTTTGTGTTCCGTTTAACCAGCAAAAGGAGTTGGACACACCCTAAATACGCTGTGTGCCATGGACTTAAGGCAATACTTTAGTGTTTAAATGGGACACTATGTCACTGTTTTGGTTAGTTAGTGAGGAGGGGCAAAGAGAGCATGATTTGTATAATTACATACTAAAGAGAAACGACCATGATCAGAAAGATTTAAACATGTAGACTTCAACTTAAACAAGCTCATCACCAGATCATCTAAACACTGACTGTTGGCATCAGTACAACACAGACAGCAATGAAAAATACTCTAAATACTCCACAGGATTTCTACCTAAACACACTGGCGACTCTTCAGTGTGCATTAAAAACATGAATACAAAATCCAATCAAAGTAAAACATACTGTAATTCCCTGATTCAGTCAGGACCTGGAAAAGCAGCCGTGAGCTTATAATCTTGCAGCATTCCTGTAAAAAAAAAAGCTTCTTTTTTAATCCACTGCAAAAGCACATTGCTTCAATTTGAATACATTATGTGAAAACGACTTTGTCAGTGAGTAAAGTTGTTCTGTGAAAAAAGTAATAGAAGACAGTGTCCTCGCCCTGAATGCTGATAGAGCTAAATCACCAGCAATTATATGTTTTCCCTGGATTAATGATGATGCATGACTGCAAGTAGTTTAATGGAGGTCAGAACTAAAGGGATGATATGAAGACCTTATATGAACACTGGCAACTAACAACATTTAAAATGACATACGTGAGCTAGTAACCATATAAACATTCTCAACAGCAGTGCTGTGGTTTTACAAATGAAATATGAACTGCAGAGAAGTCGGAAAAAGTTCATTGAAGAGTTTAAGTACAGAACTGACAACACATCCGAATAGGAAAACCGGATTCTGAATCACTGTTTGATGCTGGAAAGCAACTTTGCCTGTGATGCTTTTTACCTTCCTGCATATACAACACAAAGGGGAATCTTCGAAGTTCACTGTCGGCTTGCTTTGCATCAGGAGGTTGTTTTCATGGATATGTGAGGAGATTTGAAATAATCTCTCTCACCTGCAAAGTGTGTGCACAGTAACTTAAACTGCCTACATGGCTCCTACCTGCCAGAGACGAAATGACTGTCCAATAATGGCTTTTGTTTTTCAAAATAAATTCAAAGACAATTTCTCCACGACAAGGCCGATCAGTGTGGCTCAACGTTTACTTAGTTCTGTTAAGCTGTGTCTGTGCTCAGTTCATGTTCAATTAGACCAGGGAAATACAATAGTATTACTTCTGCAAACACAATTTGTTGTTTCTCTGCTCCACTGAGTTTCCTAATTGTACATCTTTCCACTTTATTTGTTCACCACACATCTTTTTTGTGTTTAGCCTGTGGAACCACTCAAGTAAATAATTAACATGTTGACAACATCTTGACTTCATCGTTGTTTCTTTAGCTCTAGATGCTAGTGACATTAAAGGGCCGATTATTTTTTTGGCGCTTTTGGAGCGTGCAAAGTTGAAACACTCTGTTAAATCAAGTGAGAGCACAAACACCAGTTCAGTACCAGTCATGCACAAACTGAACTAATCTTTTAGTCAGTGATGTGTGGCCTATACTTTAAAATTATATCTGAAGTACAATTTACTGAGTTTTTAACATGAACATTTTTTAACATTCTCACTACTCGCTCATGAAGTATTGCACTGCCATGAGAAAAAAGTGGAATGAAAAGTGTATTTTTCAACCTCAAGAAACTATAAACAGACCTGGCAACTTGTAGGCGTTTTGCGTAGCAGGTACGCATTTTGACATAAAAGTATGCTGATACAGGGGCACACCTAGGAGAGACAAACCAGGCAAATGTTTATCATACCTCTACTGCTTCCTTTATCTATGACAGATGCTCTAATTGAGCTGTTTTCATTGTCATTTTGAGTATTAAGTATCAGCCTCAAGGCTTCTGCAGCAGTAAGTCTTGTAACTCTAGGTCTCTTAATCACGGTTCACTGCACAACATAACAATAGTGATTAGAAGTGGGAAATTATACTAAAATCAAAGCATGTAATGTGCAATACATACAATACAATGCACTACACAATGGGCTGTCTCTAGTTACCACATGGCAGTTGCATATCGTTAATGTGGACACCTCTACAAGAGAAATTGCTGAGAGGCCAGAGATTGACGTGAACTTGCTCCTTCCTGAAAACAAGGACAAGAAGAAAAAGAAGGCAGTATCTAAATGAGGGCAGAAGAAACATTTGTCGAGCCCAGATGATGATTGAGAGTTTTGTATCCCACTGGTGGACACCACCATCAGCAGCTTCATCACAAGACTCTCAAAGATGGAGGATATTTACAACCTGTATGGGTTTATCTGCTCCAAAGAGGAAATAACAGAGGCAATTAAGTCCGGACGGCTTGAGAAACAGTGCCTAAATCTTGAATATACTGTCAACACTGTTAACACTTCCCGTCACTGTAACATCTGTCGAGAGAAGCTTTCTGAGCCTGATGCTTACAGAGACTGAGGTCCACCATGAGCCAGGAAAGGCTTTCACTGCTGGCTCAGGAGGTCAGAAGATCTTAGGACCTGGAAGATCTGGTGGCAGCATTTGCTGTAAATAAATAAGTTGGTGACGCCTTTGAGTTCAACTGTGCATGTGTAATATTTAAGTCTAACCCTAAAATGTAGCTTGCTCTGACTTTTCATAGTGCTGCATTCATAATAGCTACTGCACCAAACCCATAACCATAATGAGAGCAGCTGATCGTGGCAGGATGAAAGAGTGCACATGAAAGTCCTAAAAGAGGCCAATCCTACAATTTTTTTTTCCAACTGAATAGGCTGAGATAATCAATGACAGATATTTGTTCCCTATAAACCTCAATGTGAGAACATAGAAGGTATAAACGAACACATGCTTTGTTCACTCCGTTTGCTTTGCCCCTGTTCCTTATCCTCACCTCAGTTTAGTTGTAGCTCTATTATACTAACAGCTCTTTAGGAAAGTAGTGCAGATGCTGGCTAGAAGTTATATTGGTTATACAGCTAAATGTTAGTGGTGCTGTTGTATTTGATATGTTACATTGTAAGGTGTTTGTGTAGTGGACAAAACAACATGACAACATTCAATACGGCAACACCAAATTTCATATGTCACAGATTATTATAAAATTACATGGACGTTTTCTGTCAAATCTCAACAAAAAAGGTAGCATTTGTTCATTTACCATTGTGTCATATTAAATTGTGCATGTTGTTTTTATTGTCTGTAAACAAGCTTTATGCCTTTAAAATGCCTCTAAAAAATGCCTCTAAAAAATGCCTATAAGCGCATCACTTCTACCTTTTACTACTGGCTGCTATCTACAGCAGGCCAATGTCACATTTCTTAATTTCAGTGAATTACAGCTGTGATGAGGCTGAAATAGTTCCTGGAATGGTTCATTTGCTGAAGCACAAAGTAGGGGTGAAAAGTGAAAACTGGCTTCAGGCCTTTTCACATGTCAGTGTGAAAGCTGTTAAAGGCTGACAGCATAGTGTTTTTTTTTGTTTTCTCTCATTATATGGACTCTCGCAATTATTCTTTTATACAATTAAACACAAAAACTCTTCTTCACAAATCAGCAACAGAGCATCTGAAATACGTCAATGCAAGTATAGTTAGGAGACATAAAAAAGACATGTATGTAGTAGCTTTACACATAAATGCGCTAAATTAAAAATATCTGGCGTCTGTTTTTCTGAATTCATTTTGTTTTGTAAAAACATCATTGATTTAGTGTGTTTGGCCATATTACTATAGATACTTGATGGGTGAGGATATTTGCTCACCAAATCATCAAATACTGCCCGATTATGAACACAATTTATCATGTCCTGTGTGGGTTTGATGAATTTACATTTAATATAAAACTGTGCGGTCCACATTTAAATCTCTTATTTTCTTCTTTCAGTTTGATGATGTTGCAAATTGCAGCTCTGGCGTTCGGATGAATGGATATTTTGAAAAATATGGCCAGTTAAACCACATTTTTTATTAAAATAAAAAGTTCTACTTTCAAAACTCCTCTGAATGAAAGCTTCTTTCTGCTGTTTTTGGCTGTCCTGTCAGACGTAAATGTGTGATGTAACAGAAATTTGACATCCCAACCCTGTTGTGAACCAATATTTGATTAGATCACGGTGAAAAGCCTGTCATCATTTGAAATATGACCTTTCGTTAGAATTCCCTCCCTCGAGCTAATCACTGCAATATTTTTAAATACCAGGACAAAGTGTCGGAATGAATCACCCCTCAAAGTTTTATTAATGTTGAATGGAGATGGTGTCTGCCATATCACATTTCAGTTAAAGAAAAAAAATATATATATTTAAAGAGCACCTCCATTAGGCCAACCGGTCTACTCTCCTGAGATATCGCCAAGATATCCCATTAACAGATGGATTGACACAAGCCTTTCATTGTAATGCTTCAGAGTGCAGGATAAAAAAACTACATGGCTGTATAAACTTCCATTTTATTGTTCACCTCCCCTCTAAAGAAAGAGCAGCGGTTTCAATCAAACCAATTGACTTCTGCTTGACCTCTTCTCTACGTGTTCAGTCCAGGAATTGCCTTCGGCGCAGCTGTAGCCTACGTAATTGACTCTGTAATAGTGTTAGAGTTCCCTACCACCACGTTTACTGAATTTTCACTGAAGAGTTTTACTGAAAAACACGACATACAGGCAAAACGTGGTGCCGGTTAATCACTATTAATCTCTAGCAATATGAAAAATAACAAGATCGCCATCAAAACAGTGGTGATGTAGCACTTGGCATCACTTTCTACATTTTGATTTGATTACTATAATATGTATGTAATATATTTCACATATAACTATTCCTCATGCAATAAACATCGAAGCTACTCCTGTCGGTATTTTTTATGAACAATGGATGTTAAATTGTTTCTCATAGAGGTAAACTCAGAAAGACATTCAGTATCACCGGCTGCTGTAGGTCTCCTGAGGTGTTTCCTCAGCCCATTGTTTTGGGTTTCTGACCTGCACAGCATCTAATAATGAAAAATCAAAGGCAGCAAATATATGTGGTTATGTCACTCCATATCTGCTGGATGAGTAATCAAGCAATGCTAACAAGTTGCGTCTCAGCTTTTTGTCTCCCAAAGAAAAAAGATATAACAAAATAATTTCTTCCAGTGTCAGTTATTATGATGTTTTCCTGAGAGCTTGAGAGACTTCACTTTACCCTGATTCTCCTGTTCATTTTGTCTGAGTAGGACGAGCCTCTTCCGGAGACTGTCTTTCACATGTAGACCTGTCCGATGCGCTTGTGTTCAAAAGGTGTTGATTAAAAATCCATGTGCCATATGGAGGAGGCAACCTAACAGCAGGCTTCTACTGTTTTTGGATCTCACTTTGTTGCTCGTCTCTTTGTTTCTGCGGAGATGAGGTCATCTGGAGTGACAGGCTGACAGTGATTAGGTAATGCGCCTTAACAGGCTGCTGGTGATTCATAAATCTGCTCTGTTGGACTACGTCGCTCGTTTGGTTTGCCTTTCCTTCTTGTCAAATTTTAAAATTAAATACCTCCTCGCTGATGAAAAAAGTAATATGTTGTCTTATTGAGAGGAAGAATTTCTTCTCGTGACCTCTGGGGGGAAAAAAAAAAACTATTTGCTGCTGTATATTTTTTTGGCTCAATATTTTATTGGGGCTTTTGTGAGCGGTGCTATGAGTGGGAGGAAAGGAAGCTGCAGTAGCACAGAAAACCTGTTATGAGAAAATGCTCAAGAACAGGCCTTAAGAAATAATACAGCTGCTTGGAGTATTTCTGCACCGTAATTGACATGCCACAAGCATAATTTCCCATCATTAGAGGAACCTGTTGCCTGGGAGCACAGGAGAAAATCGGAGCCCTTAAGCTGCCAGGCCTGAGAGATAACAGAGCACTATCACAACTGCAGAGATATGTACCGAAGTACTCGGACAACAAACAAGCCCATTTTGCCCATTCATTATGATGGTTTGTTGAGACCTGGAGGAAGATTTTCATAGAAAATAAGCACAACCTAAAGACAGAAGTGTGGAAGTTTTTGTCCCTTTTTCTCAAGAGCTTAGTGCTGAATTATTTTTGCCATCCTGCCCTTTAGACAAAGCCTGCAGTCGTGCCCCTCCTTGGCGGCAAGAGATGAGTGACCTCTGTCCATCCGTCATCATCTCCTTCTCACCAATTAAACACTAACAAAACACTGCGGAGGATGAGGATGCAGCTGCTCTCATCTCCTAACTGCCTGATTTGCTGGTATTTCTATCACCCTATAGGCTGCATTCATGATGCAACCAGACAGAGTTGTGTCTGATTTATAGAATGCAGCTTTAGTGGGCACACTTATGTGGGAAGGTGATATAAACAGCAATTTTGAATTCAGTGCTGAGGAAACAAAGCAGAGAGAAGTCAAGTGTTTTGCTTTTCTAATTTGTTGTCGCTGGAGTCCCCTGAGAACAGAAGAAAATGTGGACAGAAGACTGAGAACATTTTCAATATGATCATAAATACCCAAAATCTGAGGCTACAAAAGACTGACTACACTGTGTGGGAGTAATTTAAAAGATGATGTTGTTGTCTGGTTCATGCATCGAGGGATGTGTCCAGCCCTAAGGATGAGCTATTGTTTTAGTATTTTCCATTCATCTGGGATCTGTTTTCAACACCCCCTTCAAAATTAATTTTGCTGAGAGTATTTTTCACCCGAGCTTCTTGGTTGTAATTTTTGTGGAGGACAATTTTGACACAAGTTTGATATCATTTCTTTTTCTTTTTTTTTCCAGTTTCTCCTCTGAGGCAAAAAGAAATCCTCCCAAACAACATTTTGCTTTCGGATTAGTGTTTGACTAAGATGAGTTTTTCAGAGTTTTAATTCTGATACTGTCGGTTTCTAGATTCAGAATAGATTAGAGAGCCTAAAATCAATGTTTTGTACTGATACTTGTTCTTATATTGATCTCTATATTTCAAATCTAATCACCTTACAGATTATAGCAAATAAATAACCATGAAATAACACATGGTTAAAGATATTTTTTTAAGTGAGTGTCTGTTTAGGAAGCCATAGTCAAAAAATACCAGTCTGATTTATTAGCACATAGATACATTAACAAATAAATAAATAAATAAATGGGAACACCTCACAAACAACACCATCTAATACCACAGATTGCAATTAATCATGTATTTTTGAAGTAGAGACAGCATGCAATTTTTAAGGACATCGTCAGAAAAGGTTGTTTTAATTTGTGGTGTTATATCACCTCGTTGTTAATGCTCTAAAGAATCCAAGACTTGTTTTCACCACTCAAAATCCCTCTGAATAAACAAAAACTTTTGAAAAAAATTTTTTTTTGAAAAGGCTCATTCTAATTTACTCTTTCAAATGCTGATCAGGACCTGCTGTGCAAGCATCACCCACCTTTCACTGTCTGTACAGTAGGCTATGTCTGGATTTAAACAGTCACAATGCCTGTGTCCTCGGAAAAGCTTTTAAATATGCCTGCAGGGAAACCAGCAGGGTAGACAGTAGCCCACTATTTCTGCACAAAATACTGAAAAAGCTTTTTGGCAGCTCCCTGAGTCCAGCAGGAACTGTGCTTTATAGCGATAATGCCAGCAACAAACAGGGACCTGATGCACAATGCAGTAGTTTGGATTCTATGACTTTTTGGATTAATCAGGGTTAATCAGAGCTGGTTGGTGTACAGCCCTGTGGGACACATTCAGGTCACCAGTGATTTCTCATTCAGGTTCAGTGAAACTAAAGCTGGGTCAGCGGACAGGAGTTTCAAAATCCTAACAAATGCACACCATCTTCACAGATTGTCCTCAATCTAATCTCATACATCCACACAGCGCAGGATTTGAAATCAATGGTCCATGACACACTCCAGAATATTATTATTAATATTATTGTGTCGTACACAAGAGATGCACTACCTCTCATGATGTCTCTCACGGTGAAGCAGAAAAATAAGGAGATTGCTGTGGTGCAACAACTTGGTGTACTAATGATTTACAGAGAAAAACAAAAACAACTGGCTAAACTACTCTGAATGAGAAAATGGTTGGGGAGACATCACAGGCTGCTCAACTGCATGTGAGATTCAGTTTCTGGCAACAGAAGTAGGCTAGGGCTAGAATGTTTGTTTGTCTGTTTCTCTGCATGATATCTGGAAAAGTTCTCAACGAACTTTGATGGAATTTTGTTTAGGAGTGGAACTTGTGCCAAGGAAGAGTTGCTTAAATTCGGAGGCAGATCCTGGTATGGATGTGGATTCTGGATCACTTGGACATGGACAACACATGATGTTCCACAACTGTGTGCAATTTGATCCTGATCTGCATAAAAATGGATGTTTTGAGGGGAACAATATGTTATGGGCCAGTGGCCTCATTTATGCAGCTTTTTTAAGGCGGGATGACGTCTATATGAATGGAGTTCCCCCGGCGTTGCGGAACGGGTGTGACATTGTAGTAATATGTTCAGGTGTGAGACCTACCCCTGGGGATTTAAATATGCAGAAGCAACAGGAAGTGCATTATTTTAAGAACAAGAAAAGAAGATGACCGCTACACTGGGGAGATGGTGAAATATATCAGCTTCCATGCTGTCACGCTTCTTAACACTGCAGAACGCCAGCATACACTGTGAACACACACACCGAGGCGGCGTTGGGATACCTTGGCCAGTCCAGTTTGAACAAACTAAAGGGGTCACAGAGAAGGGACTTCATTGTGGCGCTGTTGTGCAACGCCTGTCTGAAAGTGGCTTGTGTTGTTCCGAATCTGAATCAGGTAATAACAGAGGCTAATCAGACATCTGTCTGAATGTGAGACGGAAAAGCAGGAAATTTTGATGACATATTACATGTGCGGCCAACAACCAGATGATTTAAATAGTAGATAGCAGCAGTTAGCTGATAACTCAAAGAAGAAGAAAATAAACTGAAAATATCTTCAAATTGGGGAGTCGGTGCGAGGTCCAGGAGCTCCTTATTCTATGAGCAGGGGGGACGAAGTCAGCCAGCCTGTTAAAGGGACGGTGAATGATTATATTTTGCCGTGTTAATCTATTGTTTACAAAGTGCTGCTTGATGCGTATGTAAGACGTCACATTAGACGCTGATGTTGTTCAGTGTAAACAAACAAAAGGCGTTGTAGAGAAGTTTGTGTTCTGAGATCTCTGTAAAAAGGGGGTAGAGACGTGGCAATGGCACCAATATGTAGCTGGGATCATGCAGATTCAGAGTCATTCAAATGGATTTCATGAATCTGTGGAAGGTAAGAGGTTATATCTTGATGAAAATAAATACATGATTCCAGATACTAAGGAAGAGGTTTCCAGGGTCAATCAATTAGCAGATCCGAGCAAAGCAACGCTATCATGATGACAACAACATGTGCTGTGCCCGGGGTGTGATGATACAACAATTGATGATGATCTCACAGTAGTATAAGTAACAGATAATTAAATGAAATGCCTATATTTAGCACAATCATGAACATGCTTATTTCTTCTTCAAATGTTTTCAATCCTGGATTTCCTGACTGTTCAGGTTTCGTGACAATGGCGTTAGCAGAGGTATGTGATCTCTGAGTGTTTCGGTCCTTTTAAAGTAATTTAAAGAATTAATATAATTGTGTGCATCTTGTGTAAATTTTACATTCACTAATAATAAAGACTGACTGATTCACATTCCCTGAATGTCCTCACAGAGTGTCGGATAAACAAGTGTCGTTATTTCTCAATTACTGGTCTGAAAACAGTCTGTAATGCAAAGTCCTTTTCATGTTGGATTGTCTTAGAAAATAGCAATTCCACACACTGATCTTAAGACTGCACTTAAGAAATAACATTAAGCAAAGAATGTTTTTCTGTTCAGACAAACAATCCCCGAAAGCGGCTTGTGTGGAAAAAGGAAAATATTTCACACACCCTGTGAACACCCTGATGTTGTTAAGTGCTCGGATGCACCAAACCAATTTTGCATCCAAGAAGCAAGATGAAAAGAATTCAAAGTGACAGTGATATAATTTTCCCTGAAATCTCATTCAGCAACGTTTTCTCTGCGAATGCAGCATTCGTCATTTGGCACAATTCAAAATGTGTTTTTCTTCTCACCAAAATGTGAAAAAATGTCACAGTGTTGAACACAAATAAGCCAATTATAAACACTGGTTTCTCCATCACTTTCCAAGCCTGACCTTTGCTTCATAATCAATAATCCACTGTCAATTGTTCTCACTTGTCATGTGCTGATGTCCATTTTAATTCTAATTAAGCTGCCTTCAAAACCTCCTTTGCATATAATATTATGTTTCTGTATGCTTAGCAATCACAGCACTACGGTGGTCCGTCGATGAACAACATTTAACAAAGGGTCCAATTATGGCAGTCAGTGAGTGTTCTGTCGTCTGCTCATATTTTATATTTTCACTTTTTATAGTGAAGATGAGGATTTCCATGATGAAAGCTGGTTTAAAGTTGCTAGTGTTTGCTGCATTGCACAAGAAAAAATGTATTTATGACAGAGGAATACAGATAATGTGAAAATAAGAGACTTGTAGCTGCCAGCTCAAGTTTGCTGCACTAATTAGGCTACGGAGAATTTTATTTTTGTATAACGTATACCCATTTATATAATTCTAGTAAACAACACGTTGTGAAAAAAATGGTTATAGTGCTATATAAATGGTAGAATGAAAGAATAACATGCTACATGCACTAACCATACCTAAAATCACTCTTAGTTTCCCTCATTGCCAGAGTCAATAAAGATTTGAATTCTAGCTTCTTTTTTTATATATATAACTGATGATGTTATAACAGCGTGATGTTCACCGCTGAAGTCGAATCAGAGTGTATCGATATTCTTAGCATATCAGAACTCTTCATATCTGGACTTTGGTAGCTGGACTGTAAGTTTTTAGTTTTTGCATCAAACTGTAGATGTGAGGAGGAGAAAAGAGGATTTTCAAATCTCTGCCTCTGAATATCTTCTGTGATTATTGATTTTCAACCTGTATGTCCTCTTGTGTTTTATTATTAAAAATACCTGCATACTTTGTCCAGCCAGTTGATGAGATTACATTCGTATCAACAGAAAGGGCTTCTGGGATGGCATGCAGGGTTAGAGGCAGGTGTGCGGTCATCCACACATTTGCACATGGGAGCTGTCCAATGCTGCTACAATGCATCTCCAGTGTGTCGGCTAGAAAAGCACTGAAATGGCCTACAGTGACACAAGAGCATACATTTTCATACATACATATATTCTCACTTGCCTTGCCTCCAGGGCCAATAACCCTGGCTTCAATACCTTGCTCTGGTGCATACTGGCAATAGTTACAAAGTCAATTCAGCCCACTTCAGCCAGCTTCCTCAGCTCATGTGCATGATCTGGATTTTGGAAGCACCCAGCTATCGCCGTACCACCTTTATTTATTTATTTTCTAATGCACACTGCATCAGCTAGTGCCCTCAGCTAGATATGTCTCATCCATTCCTTACAGACACAACTCTGTTCACTGCATATGGAATAAACAATATGAGTAAAGATAATGATGAGACTTTAATTGGCTGGTGGCCTCAGGGCTCGCCACTGGAAGATTGTGATGTTTTCCTACAGACATGGCATGTCAAGCACTCAGCCAGACCAGTTCATTTCCATGTGCTGCTTTGTGTTTAGAATGCATAATGTAGTAAATATCCCAGTGTTGTGACAGAAGGCAAACTGTGAATGAGCAGTGTATTTAATGATCATTTGGATTAGCCAATGTGCAAAATTGCTGCTGCTTTGTCTAAAAGGGGATTAAACAGGTGCACTGTCTCCTTAGATATAAGTAAAAATGTCTTCCACATGAAGCCAGCATTACTGCCTGGACATAATATCGATGGTTTTGCAATGTGCCAAACTTGCAAAAAATGCAGAACATTTCATTTCCATTTATTTGTAAATTGGTTTGTATGATTCTTGTCGATGATTTATGGGCATGACTTCAATTTAGCAGGAAAAGACTGTGTGTTGTGTGTGTGTGTGTGTGTGTGTGTGTGTGTGTGGTGCCATTTGCAGGCAGAGGCAGATATTCTCCTTCCTCCAACAAACACATGAGTCTTTGACTGTTCACAGCCTGTTTATGCTCTTTATGCTTGTCAAGGATTCTGCAGAGAATTCACAACAGAGACCACGCATTCTTCATATTCCATCCCAACAATTAAAGAGCACTTGATGGAGAAAAACAGACCAAACATAAAAGGAATAACAGATGACTCCTTGACATTTTTGTCCTGTTGTAAAGTACCTCAAGAAAGGACATTATTACACCTTTAAGATACACAAAGCATGAAAACTACACTTTTGTATCATGTTATCTGTTGTTTTTAATTCCAGCACTTGTCTGGAATAACTTGACACATGAACGCAGCGACAGTGTGACTGCAGTTACCTCCACATAGTATGTGAAAACACACCTCTATACTGTGACTGATTTACAGACTCCTACATCACTATGTTGCTGCAGGTGCTGCAGATTTACTGAAGTTTCAGACAAGGTGACGCAGATTTACTTCAGCCTCGTGCTGTAGAGGAAAGAGGGTGACTCCAAGATGTTTTCAGCAGCAACATTCATGTTAGCGTATAGATAGAACTCCGGGTCTAAACACGGTGATCCTGTCTCTGAACTGTGTCTTCTAGAAACATTTACATTTATATACAGCCAGTGTGCAACAGCAAATACATTTATAAAGGAGACTCAAACTGCATCATGTACATTTATGTACCACACAGGAAGCACGAGGGTGTGGTCGGTGAGGATGGAGAGAGTACAGTACAGAAACCTGTTTGTGTCCACATTGTGGCAGCAAAAGTGCTTTGATGAGGGAAAAGGCGTACTTTTGGTTTAATGTCCTAGAAAACGTAATTCATTGTCAGTCAATATTTTACTGATGTTTGGCATCAACGTGTTTGTGACTTGCCACGCAATTGATACTATTTCCACAGGCCATTATCAGCAAATTACCTTTATATCTATTTTTTTAACCAGATATCTGGAAATCACAGTCAATATTCCCGAAGCCCGGATGGAACTTGGAAAGAAGGCTTTCAGTTACTTTGTGTCTGCTTCTTGGAACAATTTGCAGGCTGATCTTAGACTTCCAAATTTGGCGACCCTGAATGAGTTTAAGACTTTGGTGAAATCCATCGAATCCAGAAAAATTCATGTTTTCTGTGATTTTGTTCTTGTATTTTGATTTGTGTGATTTTATGTGAAACTTAGTGTTGCTGCTGTTCTTGGCCAGGTCTCCGTTGTCAAAGAGATCTCTTTTCTCAATGGGACCTGGTTAAATAAAGGCTAAATAAAATAAATAAATAAATAAAAATGATGTTAAGATAAAGCATAACTGGATGGCATTATGCCTCCTCGATCAATGTAGTTGCTGTTAAATAAGTTTCGTATAAACATCATTTCTAGGCAGCGGTGCTGCTCTGGTACCTCGGCATGTGAAGCAGACCTTGTCTGGTAGGACTTCAATTTCAAGTCTGCGGGGCAGTGCAGTGGGAGCTGTGTTAAAGCAGGCTAATCCCCTGGGTATGGTTCTGTATCTTGAGGTCGGAGACATAGTGTGATCATGTGGAGACTTAAGAAAAGGAAACTGTATTAAAAAAGAGCCAGGATAAGCTTTTACAGCTTTGTTGGTTGACAGCTTGTGGATCAAATTACACTTCCACATATATTTCTAATCATATCTCTCCTTCATATTAATCATAAATCCTCAAAATTGTTTCTATAAGCAGTGACACAGCAGATCTTTATGTCTTTTTTTTGCTTGTTCATCTATTATCTACAGCTTAACAGTTCATTTTACAATAGGAAAACTTAATTTGCTCATTTGCTTCACACTTTGATGATATTTGTCTTGAACTGAACCTACATAATCTTCAACAACAGCTGCCACAGAAACAGTTCAACTGCTATGAAAAGCAGTGTGGTCTTTCCCCTGCTGTCTGATGTCCCTTAGTAGGAAACTTTTTCACCTAAGGACAGGCAGCGCTCGCTGGTGTAAAACGTTACCTTATGGCTGTGTCCTCTGTGACTGATGCTGCTGTACCTTCTGAAACTCATAAAAACTCAATGGACCTGCAACACGCAGCAGGGAGAAGGAAAGTGAATTAAACTAAGGCTAGCATGGTCATTTTTGATGTAGCCTTTAGACTTGGCCCCGTTCTGAATGACGTGTATGTCTTGGCAGCCTGGCCACATAATTGATGCCATTCATTACATGATTGAAGTGGGTGTTTTTGTAGGGTGCCGAGGTAGCCAGACCATGGCTGAGAGCAACTCAGACTGTGTTGATTGATGGGATGCGAGCTGCATAAACGCTGGAGTGTTGGTTGCCTCAATGCAAGTGAGTGTTACTCTCACCGGCGGCTTTGGGCGAAGCCATTAATAAGCCCTGCAAATGATGATAGCTGTTGTATTGAATCTAGGGTGCTCCCTTTAGTCCACCGGCCCCTCTCACTCCAATACTTGGCCTCAGTAAACACAGGCATTGAAACTGTTGACCCGGGCTGTCTCTGCCATTGATTACAACGTTGCTGTTGGGACTCCACGTTTGTGTGGTGGCCCAATCCATTCACAGAGCTTCCTGATGGCACAAAATGGATCAATACGAGAGGAAAAATGGAAGCATGAGATTAAAAATGAGAGATTTATCCCTGAAAAATATGCCAATATCCCACCCTGCTCCTTTGCAAATGAAAGAATACTACAAGAGAGCAGGAAATGTTCTAAAACAAAATCTTGCAGTGTAATCACAGTGCACATTAGTTTTTTTTAACATAAATATTAAAGAATGAGCTGCTTCATCTTGATCACTTCTTCAGCAGACTGACAAAAGAACAAATGAGTGATGAAACACCAGAGATACAGCAGCTGACTCTCCAGTGGCTGATGAGACAACTGTCTCTCTCCATTCTGTAAACACTTCTTTTTCTCCAGCCTTCAAACCCAATCCTGATTTGTCTCACCCACACGCCTCTCCGTCCCACTCTGTCTCCCTCTCTCTGTTTCAGATGACTGTTAAGCGCTTTGTCATTTCCACTGGAAATGACATGCCCTGAGTCAAACTGACGTTATGGCAAAATTTTGTCCTGCGATTCCTGCCATATCACTCTTGCTCTATTCCTCTCCTCACAATCAAATTAGAGACACTCTTGCAGAGGCCCCATAACTTCAAAAAGATTCCAGCCTAATGTCTCCAATAACGCTTGAAATCCTGAATGCTGACCAATGAATTTTGCTCAAGTGTAACCTAGAAAGTTGCGTACTTCCACACGTCTTAAGTGAGTTTGAAATTGGCTACAGAAAATGTACTGTAGGGATCATGTTCAACCTTAAAAGGCAACAAATTAATGAAAAGCTCCTTGTTTTTGTCCCGACCAGTGAAATGACTCCCTCCGCTTTTACCTGAACAAAGGATAGATTTTCCTGGCATTGACTCAGCTGCCTGCTTTTTGTCTTGGAGACTAATGGGCAACGTCACATTTTCATGATGCTGTGAAATGCCTCTTTCTCTTATTTTAATCTGGGTTACTTTGGGTCCAAACACATTAATCATCATATCGGAAGCATAAATGAAAACGGTGTGCTCTCATCCTCAAATGCTTTGAGCGAAATCCCTGCTCACAATGCATTAACACGTGGCAGAGCTCTTTTTTTCTGAAGCGGTAGCCACAAAAGCTAATGCTTTTGGTCAGGAATAAGAGTAATTCTCTCCCCTCTATCAATTCTGAACAGTTAACCAAGCCTAGACATTTTCCTGATTTCATCAAGGCTAATGGGGTAATTGGAATCTTATGTGTGTCTCACTGTGCAGACTATTACCATAAGGAAATCTTTTTCAAAATACAGCCTCACCTTTTCTAAATCAAATTCTGTTTCCACCGTCAAGGTTATTCCATCATACTGTACATAAAGATTGCTTGTCGGAAGCAGGTTCACCAACGCCCCTATTCATCCCTCCTCGTGACAGTGGTCTCCCTGCCTCGCCAACACAAGGACGCCTTTCCCATCCCCTCCAAATTGATCCTGGTGTAGGGATGAAATTGCATTAATCCCCCATTAGAGGAAGCATATGGGTTTAAGAAATTGTTGTGACTTTGTAAGAGCGGCGAACACCTCAGAGTAAGGAAGTTAATATGGAAATAAAAACAAAAGGTTGGTTTTCACTGTTACAAGAGAATAGGACTGACACTCTCTTAGCAGTTGTTTGAATTATCTGCTCGGGACAATATGCATATGCACAGTATTCTTGTCACTTTCTTTATACAAAATACAAACAGATTAGTCATACTGTACTTGAAAGGTAAATCACTGATGTGTTGAGTTGGCTCCTATGAATCATATACTATAATAATGACTCCGATCCACATTTCTGAAAGGTGAGTGAAAAATATCCAAAGAATGTTGCCACCTATAGAAGTAAGCGTGAGCCAAATAGCTGCTACATGAGCTAAAACACACTGTTGGATGTAAAAGAGTACCTGCAGGAGGGCTAACAAGCTCACATGTCCAGAATCCCTCAGGCAAAACCCCCTAATGAAAATACAAGAGTGTGTCCTGGCTAAATATACTGGATATATGCTTATGATCTACATACCAAGGGGCCAGGACCAGACTTTTCCAAGAAGAGTTTTGGGCAGAATTTAGACCAAAAAATGAATATTTTAGTCTAATTAACCTATTAATGTTTAATACTGTCACTTTGTAAGATAATTAATGTTATTTATGTCCTCTGTGCTTTCTTTGCTCCTAATGGGAACACAGGAAATCCATAATGATAACGAGATACTTAAGTGGAAAATGATCTCAGACCATTGCTAAGTAGGGCAGTGCTCAGTATAAACCTGCAGTTCAACAGCACAGAAGGATCCCATATTTCCACAAACATCTCCACCTGAGGAAGGAAAATCTTAGACTGAGACTCAAAACAACAGTTATAATAAATAAACCCAAGTGATTCTTTTTGATCTGATATCTGATAAACAAGATTAGTGATTCTCTGACCTCCTTAGTCTGACCAGTACGCTGCTGTCAGCTCTGTGGGATAGCCATCATAGGAGCTGAATGGTTGAGGAGTATGGAGGATGGAGTTAGAGAATAATGTGATTCTGGATGAACTATAAATTACAGACTATTTGACTTGGTGCCAGAGGTTTGCAAACTAATTGACAATCACTTTCCGGATCATTCTTTGGACAAACTGGGCGTCTTCCAGATGTAAATAAATTAGATGTGGGCATATTTGAATTCATTAATATTATGTGCACCACACAGGGACCCTTGGAGGGCCTGCAGGAAAATGATATGTCATTGCACTACTGGACAGCTCTGGGGACACCTAGATTGGTTCTGTCTTCACCAGTTGCTTACTTGTGTGCTTTCCTTGTGAGAATTTAAGGAAATTGAGAAAAACTGTCTTTAGAAGATGTTTGACTGGATGAATATTCAGGTTGGATAAGAAGCTGACTATAAACAATGCTGTCTTCCACCTGCTCATTAGCAGGAATCATGTTGAAAGAAAGAATAGTTCTGAACAAAATGTACTGACAGATGTGTTGCTTCCTTTTTGACTTTGTCATGCAAGGCTCCAGGGCCATACACTCCAGACAATTTACATCAGAATTGTGAATTAAAGTCATCTCTGATTCTGTTATATGACAGAAACTTCCCTTCATCACTATGGAAAGCGATTCTGTGTATACCAAGGTCATGAAAGCCTTTTAAAACCGTCCCTGACGTACGACTGTCGAGTGAGATGTCAAGAAAAATGACTGGCGAAAAGAGAACACCAACTGGATCACACTAGATTCTTTATGTTACAAACTGTGTTCATGCACTTTGCCTGTTTTGTTTATTTTATATCTGTGTGATTATATTCACCTTGTCTTTGCCTTTGCTCAGTTTTAGCACTTCTGGTGCTGGAATGACCGAATTATCCCAAAGAAATCTATACTTCTAACTCACTAACCCAATTTAAAGAGTGATGCTGGTCTACTGCCAGGCCGACATGTGCCTGGTAATCCAGATATCAAGTGTGCAAATGAGGAAAAAGCACACAATGTCACTCTGGAAAAGACTCTCACAGAATGGCACAACTAAAGTAAAATAAAGGAGGTAATTCAAACTGGAGCTTGTGAAAGCCTTGGCAATTAAATTACAAAGCATATTATAGCAAGAAAGGGGCCCAGATGTAATGTCCAGACCGCTCCCAGTAACTAATGCTGCCAAGATGGGGAGAATTTGTACACATAATTTCTGGAAATTCTGGAAACAATTGAAACAATGAAGTTTGGGAACTATTCCCAGGAAGCAGTTTCACCTGCACTGATTTTGTTGGGTTGTTCTCTTGACACAAAGCGGTGTGCTATATTTCCAAATGTTACAAGATTATTGTCAGATGCTTGACACTGAGTTGTGTAGCTTAATCAATTAACAAGTCAGTGTTCTAGCGTAAGCAGCAACAGCTGCCCCGGCCTACTAGGAAAATATTTCCTGTTAATGTAAAGCAACACAAAACTGAGGAAATGGATGTCACAGTTCAGCTCACAATGATTAATTGCCAAGTGATCTCCGGGGGTTGTAGTGCAAAACTCCCACAGCTACAAATTCTGCCAAAGGGAGAAAAAAAAAACATTTCTCTAGGATGAATCTTTCATGCAGTTTTTATTTATGACAAAACTCTCTGGATAAATGGGCAACAAATGAAACATCGTCAGCTGTAAGAGAAAACTGTTTTCTGAGACTTGATGACTTGTCCTGTTGTTACATTCTTGAGATGAACATGAGCTTTAATATTTTTATGTGAATCTGGTGAGACCTTACTCTGCAAGACTTATGTAACAGTAGGTTTTAGACATGGTGCTTATTGGAGATTTTTTAAAATACATCCTATGAAGACAAACAGAATATGTGCCAGTTTTGAGAGAAACAATAACCACAATTCCCGTTTGGGGAATCAGTGTCCTATGATCAGAGTTTAGAGGTAACTAAAACACAAATTGGTCTTGGCACAAACACACCGCTGCCATGTGACTAGTCTGTTTTTCTCATTTTGGTGCAAACAGTAAACACACTAACACTTAACACCAAGTAACACCACAGGTATAATAATGTTGACATTTGATTAACACTGTGACAAAGGTATCAATTCAACCACATGTTTATTATCACTGTTTGTAGTGGTGTTATATGTGTTTCAAATGCTTTGGCATAGGTGAAGAATATCAGAGACATGTTTTCCAGTAATGCAGTCCAGATGGGTCCACTACAATCCCAACAATAATGTAGTAGTAAATATTTACATGCACATTACAACTACATATTTTTCAGTAAATATATAGTTGAATTCCATTGAATTGGGATCCAAGGATGGAAGACACTATAAGACATGAACGCTATTTAACATTATTAAATGTTGTTTGTTGGTGTTCAAAAGATATGTTTTCAGAGTGGCTTGATAGGTATGCATTATCCACATCAGGGGCCAATCTAGGATTTTTCTCAGGGGCCACAAAAGGGGCCACATTTTACATAGAGGGGCCACATTTTACATAGAGGGGCCAGGTATGTCCAACATCCATGCACAATTCCTTATTCAGTAAGATCTATATACATTTCATTCCTTGTTTGTCATTGGTTCTATAGCTTTGGGAAAAGACTCACATAATTAGATATATTTTTGCAAATTGTGCCTCGTTCAAGCACATTGTGTACGTCAAAAAGCTTCAGAAATAAACATTCTTAATTTTCATATTTATTTAATTCTAAACTGGGGCGCAGAAAACATAATAAATAAGAAGCTTTTTGTCCAAATACAGTATGTAACACGTGAACCTAAAACAGGTAATGTATATTATATATAATTTTGAATAATGAAATAAGTGAGTCCAGTCTAATGATTATGATGTGAGGCCGTTTAGAGAGTGCTTAGTGGAAGCTGAGAGAATCTTATCCCTCTGACAAGAGTGATATTGATATATTCTAATGAGGATGAGCTGTATGGATTAGTTACAGAATTGTAATCCAGATTAGTTGCTTGAGCTGTCCAATTTACAATATTGTCTGATGTTGTCTAATTGAATCCCTTTCCTTCTTAACAGTTGGGAGACAGAAACAGAATGAAGTTTTCTTTCAAAATCCACCACAATGTATTCTTTCAACCTTGTTAATACTATCATTTTGTTTCCTGAAAATGTCCAAAGCATGGAGCTTTTACATACTGTACATGAATTAAATGAATTGTTTCATGCTTTGTTTTTCATCATTCTTATATTGGAAATGTATTTTCTCCTGTTGGATACAATGTGACACCCAATGAATGTCATTTAAGCTCCATCTTTAGGCGACAACACATCAGACTATCAGCTGGAAGTCAATATCCTCCTTTTTTTAATGCCTTTTTTGAATTTTCCATATAATTATATTAGCTTAAGAGCCACTAACCTTATCTGCACTAATTCACATGGTTTTTGTAGCCAATTTATGAGGCATATGCCGGGTACTTCAGGATAAATTAAATCGCAGCATCCCCCATAACCTCCCCCACAGCCCAACCCATTGCTTTGTTCTTTTGCTCTCATTATTAGATTGGCAACACATAGTTTTTAATTTTCTTCCTCATAGGAATATTTAATGATGGACATTTACATTAAAAAGTGCATGCTCCCATATGGGTGAATGTCATCATGTCATTAAGTTTAAGTGACCTGAAATACTGAGCTTACCTTCCATTGCTACAGGGGACTGTATAACTAAAGGTCAAAGTTCAGGCAGCAGCACTTGCTTAAGAAAATTGGCTTTTACAATATATCTGCATTAAGAGTGATATATATAACCATCATGCCCCTGACAGAAAGCCCCTAAGTGAGAGAGAGGGAGAAAAGCGAGAGAAGATGAGTGATGATTATGTCACCATTCGCCTTACCCAATTAAGCAGTGACAAGTAATGGTTTAAACAAATTGCAACAGGACATATGAGGCACTCAGGGGTCATTTGTGTTAAGTTCAATAATAAATAAAGACATGACTGGCTGACAGGCCACACACGGGTGTGAACTGGAGATTAAAAGGCCATATGGATAGAAGCAGGAACAGCGCTGAGTGTGTTGTGATCTCTTCCCTTGGTGACTGTGGTCATTTAGATACAGATGTTTAATGACTCCTTTCTCCTCCTTTGGGACACGTTGTTCTCTAATCCAATCACAGCGACCTGCACATTTTACCTTGCCTGGTGATTTTCGTTGTTACCATCCTCCATGGAGGTTGTGTTTTACCCATATTTGTCACGGCGCCTCCCTCATGAGGGGTTTTCTCCTCTCTCTCTCCCTCTCCCCTTCTCCCTGAACCTCTGTGTGTCCCGTGGGCATGGCTGCACCTGGTGATGTGGATTGGCAATCACCTCACCTGCTCATGATCTTCAGTCAAGCTCCACAGTGTATTAATCCTGGCTTCTACCTCCAATCGTCGGCAGATCGTTCCACCATCTCTGTGCAGTTTAATATCTGGCCTTACTCTTGTTTCTTGTGAGACATTTTTGCTTATATGCTAATCATTCTATTCCCTGTGCATCAGATCATGGATTCACTTGAATCACTGCCTACCGTCGCCTCCTCAGCCAGCCAGCCCAAATTTCAAACCAATCTCAGCCCAGTCTCAAGATAAAAGGACAGCCAATGATCCATCCAGCAAGCACCACCTCCTCTGATCCTCCTGGTTGGAAATAAACTCTTTAAACCTTTATCTGAGTCGGCATTTTGCATTTGGGTTCTGTTAAATTCACCTTTAACAATACTGTCTGTTTGTTTACCTTCACCAAGGAGGCTATGGTTTTGCTGGCGTTTGTTTGTTTGCCTGTTGGCAGGATTGCTCAAAAAGTTAAGGTATGACCCAAGAAACAATCCATAAGATTTTGCTGGTGATCCAGATCATCATCAGGATCAAGAATATTTTTTAAGGATTCTTTACCATTGCGGGATAGGGGCAATTTCAAGATTTCTGCCTCTAACTTCATGGATAAAACCTACAATGTTGGGACAAAAATGACACAATGACATCCTCATAAGATCTACCAGACATCAGAGTCTGGTCTGGATTGAAGTAATATCCCAGATGTGGTGACCCACAACGTTTAAATCTATAGATCTCGTGGAAATTTCACAGCTGAGAGATGACAAATAATAATGATAGAGACTTGAATTAAGATCAAATTGTAGCTGAAACTGTGTTGATTCTGTTTGGTGTTAAATTTGTTTGTTTGTATGTATTTGATGTCACTGGGCTAGATCCTGAAGAAAACCAATAGTGAAATATAATTTTTCTTGAACAACTATCTAACTAATAATGAGAACAATGTGATTCCAAATTCTAGGGGCAGGTTTTCATGGTCAATGAGTCATATTATGAGTGTCAAACTATGATGGGACTATTGCTCTTTGGTATAATGACATGAGGAACCTGAATTGTCTTAGTGGAGGTTTGTGCTCTTTGAGTGTCTAGTTCTTTGTTTATTAGCAGGAATATATGAAAACTACAGGATGGATTTCCAAGAAACTTGATGTCAGGATGGATCAAGGGGCAGCAAAGAACCTGAAATCAAATTTCGGCATAGAACCGGTAACATTTTCCCACTTTCTCTAACACTGCTAGATTTTTTAACATTTTCTCAAAAACAAAAACTGCTGAAACAAAATACTTATGAAGGAATGGGGCAAGGTGAGGCAAGATAAACAGAAATGTGGAGGATTGTTTGACCTTGATGGAGGTATGAGCTCCACTGATTAACCACCATTGTATTATCTCTATGTTGTCAAATTTCAGGAAAAGACCAAAAGCCTACAGTGAATTAATCTGATAAATATAGCCTGATGTGTAAGATTGATATAGCTATCTTATCCACTCATGTTCCTTCATTACAATCAACATGGACAGAAGATTCTTCCCAACAAATACATGAATTATTCCATTTTGAGTAACATTTATAATAATCCACTGAGCCCATCTTTTTCAGGAAACCTTTCAGCCGTTGTAAACGTAAATTATACATTTGTGAGCTGTTTTTGAAGATGTACGCCTACAGTAGGAACAAATGGGCCTAGAGCTGAGAACAGACAGGCCAGGGAGGGCACAACGTATTGAAAGACAGACTAACACATTGCTGGCTTTAGTCTCTTCATAGGATTTTACTACAATGAAAAAAAAAGAATATTGGTGAGAGCCTTATTCTTAATATAAATTATTCAAAGATGGAACTTCTGATGAACCTAAAACATCTCGGTAAGAATCATACTCAGGTTCTCGCTCCTTCTACCAAGTTTTAGTTTCTGAAGCAGGCGTAACCTTAACCCAGTCTAATATAGTCTATTCTCTATATCAACAAATAAATCACCCAGGAGCAATGCAGTGTTCTTTGGTTCGTCTTTTCTTCATCTTCATTTTACATTCCCCACATGTGCTTATCATCCCAACTCTGTGGCAAATGCTTGTAATCCTCATCGTCAAACAGGGACGGTTACTCCATTAGCAGGGTTTCTCATGTTGATGTCCGGCTGGCCATTGGTTTGCCAGGGAATCTTGTTAGGGTTCTTATTGACATTGTGTTTCATTAACTTGATTAATGACATCTACTGGGGCATGCTCCACAGTAATCAACATCTCTGCAGAGAGGGGCTGTCTGCAGTCAAGGATGGGACTCTCTGGGCTTCTTCTGCCCACACTTCACCGGCCTCTCCATGTCCTGTTTGATTCCTAAAGGCTGCATTCACATAATCTTATAATTACAAATACCACAGTAGTAAGCAGTGAGCGGCCATGAAGTAGACACCAGAGAACCATTATGAACTTTCCATTTCAGAAACTATGTGTGTGTTCCAGGGTGCTTTTAAATTAAGGAAATAAAGCATCTTGTGTCCATATCAGCCAGCAGTACTCAACTTTATACAGGAAGTGCTTAAGGGGACTCGTTATCTTATCATCCTACTTTGATTTCTTCACTTTTTAAATATTAATACAATATGCACATTGCCAGGTAAAAACCTTCTATCTCTGGTACTGAATGAAAAGGTCAAGAAAAGAATTTGTCCAATCTATTTTTGTTTAAATTAAACATACACTGGGTCAACATATGAAAGAGGAAACAGACATCACATCCTGGGTCAGTGCCTACGAGATGAGAAGCTGCTCATCTGAAATACGTCAAGAAGGGGAGCATTTATAGGCCACCCATTCCCAGCTTTAGGCACTGTATGCCAGGGCAGAAAGATGCAAAGACAGAGACCAAATAATCTCACCTGGAATTCATATTTACCTTTCATCATTTACTTGTGACACACATAGTGCTGAGATATATTTGGTAGCTCTCATAAGGGATAAAGCTGTGCTGGTGCACCTCCAAGCAGATGGCTGCTGGGCTGCCAGGGTTATTGCAGTGGGAGCTGACTCAGATAATTTGCTTTTTTGGTTTATTTTCGTGGTGCATTTAGCTCGAAACAAAGCTATCTGGCAAAGTAAGTGTGAAAGTGCAGCACGGAATTAACAGTTTATATGCAGTGTAATATATCAACATATAATCTTTCCAGCGTCAAGGGATTTGCTGGCTTAATTCCGTCGGAGTACACTGTGGAGAGCATTTCAATTAAGAGATCAAACTGAATGGTAATCACTTGGCAGGAGAATATCTAATAACTAATATCTGTTGCCTTTACAGAGCCAATTATTTTGATTTGATACGTGTTGATTGCAGAGATGTGGAACCACTCCGGTTGGAGCTGGAACAGACCTGGAATGAGCTATATGATAATAACTTTGGCAAAGGCTTATTTGTTTTAGGGATATGGGAATACAGAGACAAACATAATGTTATTGAACAAAAATGCATACTTCAGAGTTACTGGATGAGAGGGAAAACATAATATCATAAAAATGATATATGAGAACCGGTAGCTGCAAAGAACAGCAATGCACCCACCAGTAGTATGCAAGGTACCACATATTAGTGATATAACTAATGATTATTGCCATCGAATCTGTAGGTCTGACCAAATGCTTCAAAGCTGCTACAGTTTCCATGGTAATAAATGTCAAAATCAGCACTATTCAGGGCTTGAATAGTTTTCTACATGTATTTTCCTCTAAAGATGTGTATGACTGAACCCGAAAGGTGATTTATGAGTAAAAATTCCAAAAGACGGATAATCTCTGATAAAGCCCACATGCAACAGTGGGGTTTTCTGTAACGACTCAGCCACTGACAAGTAAGAGAAGAGTGAAAAACACTGAAAAAAGCAGTCAGTGTGACTATGAGTCAAGGTTTGTTATCAGAAGTGTTATCGTAGCTGCTGGATAGGGCCCTGTGTAGTGTGTATGTGAGTGACTATGTGAGAGAGAGAGAGCAAAGATTGACAGTGAACGTGAGCAGAGCCGTGGAAAAAAGAGCAGAAAATGTAGTTATAGGCTGCAGTGTGTTTATAAATGCTGCAGCTACTCAAGACCACGAAAAGTCTGTTGTCTTGTCTGTTGTTGCCGCAACTGCTGAAAGAGTGAACAGGGTTGTCCCTGAGGTAAGAATCGACTTCCGGCCTGGTTGAGAACAAATATCCACCCCCCTCCTGTGCTTCCTGACAACGATCTGGAGGCTGAGCAGGAGGGTTAGGGGCAGACATCAATAAATGAAGCCCATTCATTTCTATTCTGAGCAAAGACAGAAATCTGAATCAAGACAGTACATCTTCCTCTTTCACCATCCTCATGTGTGTTTGTTGGATGAGACTTTGATCAGACATTAGAGCATGCCTTATTATGAGCATCAATAGTGTAAAGGCACTTTAACCTATTAATTATAGTTTGTTTGTGTTACCTGAACAATGTTCATGGTGTTCCTAAATTTTTTTGTTTGCACGTGCACCTATTTTTTTTAATTTATTTTGGAGCACATGTACCCCTCCAGAAAAAAAAGTTATTGTCAATCTATGCTATCTGATTGGTGTGATTAGTCAAGAGTAATAGCCTATCAATGCTGAAGGCTACAGCCAAGCCCAAAAATGGAACAGGAACATTCCTATTATTCTGTCAGAGATACTCTTGATTAATCAATCCAAAAATCACAACAGTGATACAACACTGGTTCAAAAAAGTTCAAAAAGGCTAAAGACTGTAAGAGGCTCAATATATACTGTATATCAAGGATCTCTCTACAATTTATCTTCTATTCTATTCTGCAAAACAGGAAAACCTCCTGACTAAAATCTTGACTCTTGACTGTTTCAAATTGCTATTTCATTAATTTAAATACAAGATTGGCTTGAAATGTGTTTGGCTATTACTTCTTCATTAGTGCTGCTTTCAATAAGCTTTCTGTTTCTTTTAGATTTGGAATGGGATTTGGAAAGTGGACAAGGAGTTATTTTTAGCGACATAAATTCCTCGTGGATTTAGTTCACTTTTTAGTTCTGGCTTGGAACTGTTTCCAAAAATGTGGAAGGAAATGCATCATTAGATGAGGATGATTGCTTAGAGTTTCCTGAAATAACACTGAACGTGATCACTAAGTGCTCCTTGAATCTAAATCATCTAAGGGTACAGTGCAGTATGAATGGCACTGTAGGTGCCCTGGTACCCTGATCGGATGTAATCTGCCAATCGAGATCCTTGGAAACGGTTTGAACAGACATGCATTACCTGACTTTTCAGTCCTGATAAAATCCTTTGCATGTTGAACCCAGCATCACTTTTTTTCCCCCATCCCTCAGCTGTGCCTCACTAGTGCCCAGATGATTAAGTGATCAGAGAGGGACAGACATAATTGATGAGCAGCCACAGCCAAGCTAGTCTCATTCTGTCCAGACACAGTGCAAGCCAGAGTCAAGACTGGGTCACCTTTAAGTGTCATCTTTTTAATTATACTCGTACTTAGCCAACCACAACTCTCAAGCTCCTTGGGAAATCCTTCAGCAGAGTAATTTGTTGGAGAGGAGAAAATGTCAAGGGAGACAATCCAAAGACTCGCACTTTAGGCCAAACTAAAAAAATCTTGATATGTGTAATATGCATGGGAAGAATTCTGCTTCGGAAATTCAGTCTTGTTTTCTCTCTCTATCATAAAATGCTGGTAGCACTTGATAGACTTGTGCATATAGCTCTCACATTCATTTTTAAAGACACTGACGGCTGTAAAATCTGTCAAAAATGATTTTGAAATAAAATAACAAGGAGGACAGGCATGGTTTTAATCCCGAAGCCTTGTTTATGGTTTATACATTACATAAATGATACTTTTTTGACACATGCCATAAAAACTCCCAAATGAACTCAGCATTAGCATCACTGTCAAAGTGTTGTGTTGTCATGTGCAGAAAACAACTGCCCTCTTACACATCCCACAGACACAGAGCTACATGAGTGGATCTTCATCTTCACCAACTCCTCAGACACATCTTGGCTGTATGCCGTATCTGGGCAGGTAGTGTCCACTTTGTTTGTCTGAGCTTGTTTAGAAATGGCTGCCCAGACTTGCATTCATTGGAGGTGATGACATGACGGCATGGCACTCTGTTTATACCAAAACTGTGTAGAGACAAGCTGCTACAAAAACCCCTGAATTTTCCAGTCGTCATCTGACTTCAGAACTGATGAAAAAAGATTCCATTTTAAGTAAAGCTATAAAAACAACTTTTTTTTTCTCACATTCTAGGTTACAGTGTACAGAGCGAGCATAAAGGACAACAAAAAATCAGAGCGTAGCAATTTTAAACTTCTTTCTTTTTCTTTTCTTTTTTTGCATTGGAGGGGCAGCCGTAGCTCAGGATGTAAATCGGTTATCCACTTCTTGTAACATCAGCGATTCGATCCCCAGCATCCCAGTCCACATGAAAAAGAGTCCCTGAACGCAACACTGTTCACAGTGTTCATGTGAAATGTATCGCTCCTGATGAGCGGGTGGTGCCTTGCATCATCGCCTCTACCACTGGTGTGTGATGGAGTGAATGCTGGCTCATGTTGCAAAGCAAGTGTTCGGTCAGATTTGAATATAAGTTCTATATATTATTGTATATGTACCACAAAGTACATAAGTACCATTTAGCATTTTGTGGAAACAGCTTGCAAAACATAAATATTCACTGACTACCCCCCCCCCCCCCACACACACACACACACACACACACACACTAATGAATCTGCTTTTTAATCTCTTCTCTCTCTCTTATTAGCACAGAGCATTGTACATAACATAAACATAACAGAAAATAACACCTTCATCAGAATGCTGTTTGCTGTCTGCTCAGCATTCAGTAAGATATCCATCATGAAACTGATAGGAAAACTGAATACTGGACCCCAGACATGTGGGACTGGCAGTCACACCTCCTTCACTAGTGTTGAACAGTGGAGGCCTCAGGGCTGTGTGCTCGGCTCCCTCCTGTTCACACTGTACGCACATGACTGCAACGCCAGACTTGGTGCGAAGTCTGTTGTGAAGCAGGCGCACAGCACCATCATCATCGGCCGGAGCACAAACAATGATGACAGCTCAGATTGAGATGAAATCAACAATCTTACAGAGTGGTACACCGATAACAACCTGCTGCTCAACATCAGTAAGGAGCTGATTGTTGATTTTAGGGGAGAAGGGAACGACATGGTCTTTATCAATGGAGCTGAAGAGGAGCAGTGAACAGTTGTAGGTTCCTGGGAATTAAAATCACAGAGAACCTATCATGAGCACCATGTGTCTCCACCCTGGTAAAGAACACTCAGAAGCAACACTTCTTTAGGAAAACTGCGAAGGCTTTTTTTCCCCTTTATTTTAGAAGTGGGATCAATTTAAAGCATTCCAAGCATTCTGACTGGATCATCCATGACCCAGGACTGGAGGCTAATACAGCAGGTAATTAAAGCCACCCAGAACATTGTTGGTACACATTTACTGAGTATCTGTGACATTGGTGAGGTGAGGTATCGCCTCAAAGGACACTAAAAGACATGTATGTACAATAATAACAATACTGACTGCCAAGTTGTATTGGAAAATCTTTGTTTTATGGTGCCAATTAGGTTCTTTTTAGGATTAAATATTTTACATGACTGGATTAGAAATGTCTTTCATGATTATTACATTTCTGTTTGTGATTTGTATGCCGTATTTTGCAGCTAATCTGTTTTATGTTGTGAGTCTGTTTACTCGTTGATGCTGCCTCTCTTGGCCATGACACTCTTGAAAATGGAATTTTTATCAAAAGTACAGCTGCAGTGGTTACATTAATGAAAGAAATTGTAAAAAGTAGTATGTACTGCATTATGGTAAAAAAAAAAAAAGAAAAAGAAAAAAAAGATCCAGCATAGACACTGAATGGGGAGAAAAGCATGTAAAAGTGACTAAAAGCTCCAGGGCTCTAATGGATCTTTATAGTTTCACAGTTTTTCACATCATGAGTAAATAGTTGTAACTAACAGATATCCTATGCTGTTTTCAGGCCTCATGTTCTGTGATGATACATGTAAAAGTCTGTACTCGACCTCTGCCTGCTTTCATGTTACGGATTCAAATCTAACATTTGACCTTACTAATTGATTTCTGCTCACATGTCTCCCAGCTTCACCGATTTTCCACATTGCTGAACGTTTGGAAGGAACATTATCTTCCCACGCCCGGTGCTACACAGACAGTATGATATATGAGACCAAATGTACTCACCATCCTCCCGAGACCTCTGAATGAAAGCATCGACGCCACTTTCTCCGTAGTTCCCCTCTGAGGCCACTGTGGAGACGTAGTTCCAACGCATGGCCTTTACAATGTCTACCATGGCCTGGGCCTGGTAGGTGTCTGGAGGCACCACACGGGAGAAGAAGTCATAGCGGGTGTTGTCACTGAGCTCTGGAGCTGTGGAGGCGTAGCTCACCTGGGGTATCTGTGCAGGAGAGAAAAGTGGCAATACTTTAGGCTTGATAACAGTTATTAAAAAGGATGAAAAATATAGAGAGAAGTTACTTTTTCAACAGCAATTCAAAGTGCTTTCCAAAGAAACACAATGCGATATATAAAAAAGAGAAGAAGATGACACATATAAATAAAATAGATTAAAAATGAAGATAAAATAGAAGCAGATTATTTTAACAGGAAAATGAAAAAAAAACATTATTTCAATTCAGTGCAGGGAAGAAATGGATAAATAGTCCCAAAATCAGTTTCATACAGAAAAGTCTTACAACTGAGAGTTGGAGCACCTCTGGGAGTGTTCCAGATATGTGGTGCATACAAACTCAATGCTGCTTGTCTGTGTTTAGTTTTGGCTCTGGGGACAGTAAGCATACCTGTCCCAGATCATCTTAGAGGCCTGGATGAGGGATTGGATCCATTTTGCTGGTCTCTGAATAAGCTACAGGTGTTTGATCAACTGTGAAAACCAGCCTGGTTTATGGTCTTTATCTCTGTCGACTGAAGCTGAACACTGACTTTAATTGTTCTTCCACTCGAAATACAATCATTTCTGGTTTATCTTAAGAATATTGAATATTTTCCAACCAGATTTTCAGGGACAGGTCTCACGGGATCCAAACAGCTGTCGTCCCTTTGAGGCTCAAAGCAAAGCGACTGATGCATGTTTTACACACTGCGGACTGCGCTGTCTTCGCTGTTGCGTCTTACTTGAATAGAACTAATAGGGGGAAAGAATTTATCATATTTATTCTATTATATCTCTTATATTTTCCACTGAGGGTACACCGTACAGCTTTTAGATTAGTAAAGCTTTAAAGAAGCAAGAAGTTGCATCATGGCAGGCTTCTGTTGATCCCAGTGCTCCGAAGATTTCACTGATGCGTGTGATGAAGAAAGAAAAAACATTACATAAGAAACTTAAATGAAAAATAAATAGGTCAGCTAAAGCACAAAGCCTTGTCTTGAGCAACCATAGCTCTATATTTTCTGGTTGTGCTTGTGTTTCTCCACACAGGGGATCATTTTCAGGGATTGCACCATGTCAGGTTTTGTAATGGGTAAACTGTGTTTGTGTAGATGGAATTTTTTTTTTTATCCCTCTGGCACACAATGATTCACCAGACAGAAGGTAGAGGTGTTTCCTGGTACTAATACACAGTGTGCCTGTTTGATGAGGATCTGTTATGATGTTTTTAAGCTCTTTACAAAAAAAATAGAGATAGTCCACAGTGGAATATGACACTAATGAAAAACAGCGGTGTTTTTCTCCTTGATGCCTCTTTGCCATATGCAGCATTTTCATTTTCAAAAAATGTATAAATAGAAACTGAACTCTAGTTTTATTCCCTGACTATAGACCGTCTTTGATACAGAGCATACACAGAGAATACAGACTAGAAAATAATAAATAAGAATGCTTAGTTAGAAGGGATCTAATGTGAGCGTGCATGCAGCCAGCCATTGTGTAAGCATTATAGCCGTTAAGTTCTATATCCTGCATTTGCTGTTAGAAATACTAAGGCACGGGTAAAATTGCTAAAATAATTAAACATTGCAAACAGTATTTAGCCACAGGCCATGCGCTTAAATGGACAGGCACAGCTATTTACAGGAGTGTACTAGAGAGCAGTATGGGTGTAATACCTGACACAATACCTGAGGCAAAATGTAGTCAAGAGACATACCTACTCTGGATTTAGATTATTTCAGTATTTGGGGGTTATACCAGATACTCAGTCTATTAGCATTTTTTAAACATTTTTATTTAATCTAATTAAAAAAGGTGAGATGGGTGACTGTGTATCTTACATTAGAAACTATTTATAGACTGTATTGTGAATAATGCTCTATTTACTAAAATGAAATTATAGTCGTAATTATAACAAGGACAGACTGCAGCAGCCTTTGCTGTTATCTTAATTTGAGGCAGGTCATGAAAATGCGTTTTCAGTGTTTATGTTTTATTGTAGTTTGTTTAATGCTGTATTTAATGTGTTTGCATGTCCCTATTCCATACTAGAGGTTCATAGTGTGTTCACATTAGAAAGGTCACTAAATAAGGTATGCATATTAATTGCACTTGATGTTTGACTGTGCACACTAATCTACCACAATGCACGCAAGAAATGTGTGAGCTGTTCACAGTTGGATGAAAATGAGAATAAACTGCTGGTAGTGGTGAAACAGCCCAATGATCTCAGAAATCATTAATAAAAACAGCAATTTCAGGAAAAACGTTTTAATATCTCAATATATCTCTTGTCTATGTTTTCATTAGTGTATGATTACCTTGAACTAAGAATCCTTATGCTTTTCTTACCTCCCCTTCCATAGAGTGCTACAGTGGCCCAGAGTGGACACACTTGGCTCTTGAGATGGCCCTTCGTGTTTTTTTGTGGTGACTATATTCTCCTATAAACTTGGTGAGGGAGGACGAGGCTAAGGGTGTTCAGTTTGTTGCAGTCTGCTCCCTCACTGCTAGCTGGCACTAAATCCCTCACAATGGACCTTTAACTAGCTGTAGCTTTCAGTTTCAGTTTGACATGCATCCAGTGGGCTGATATATATGTATACAATGTGCTAAAATAATAGACAGTTATGTAGTACATACTGTATGGAATTATTATTGATTTGGTTTGATTTTTTTAAATAACTATATTTAGACAAGAATCTCATGTATAGGTTGTTTTATGTTAGAGAAAAGCCAAATAAGCAGCTTTCATATGTAAAACTCATTCACTGCAGAATCTGTGCTGCTCTCTTCGACGTCTTACATGAAACAATACAAAACATGTTTCCCTTTTTTGTCTGGTTCATGGGGTTTGCTTCAGTCTCTTCCACGACAGCCTCATCCATGCTTGTCCAAGTAACCCCAACCCGATTTGAGATGTATCCATACAGACAGTGCAGAGGCTGCCGAGGTACTTCACGTCAGTACCGAGGCCTTAAAATGATTCCCTGTCCGTGCCTCAGGAGGGGAACAACATGAAATAATGATATGGAAAACATGATGAGTAGCTATGGACTACAATTCTTAAGAGCTCACTCAACAAGGTTTATAGTGGTTAAGAAAGATTTAAAAAAGACAGAAAACATTTGTGTAACTGTAAAGGTCCTTGTGAAATGTTTTATTTTCAAAACAACCACTTATATTATTAACAACTATTTATATTTAGCAATGTTGGAGACACTTAGAATCATGTCGACAGGTAATTATTTAAACAGATTTTAAATCTTTTAATCAAGAAATCTTTTGGGGTTTTTTTGGCAGGTGTGTTTCTCTCCTTCTTCAGCTGCCCTTTTCTCCCATATTAAGGATTACACAGAGACAGGAGGATCAATAGACAGGTGGGCGAACACATATGAGCCCTGCAAAATAGCCACACAGCCCTGCACTGCACCAAATAACCAAGGTTTTCTTCATGTTGAATTGAGAGAAACCATGTAGGGCGGTCTGCTCAGTATTAATTAACTCTTAACTATGCACAAAATGATGCACAAGGATGTCGGTCTATGATGATCAACATTGTTATTTACCTTGCATCTGAAGTGGACTAAAGTTTCAACAGAAAATAGATAATAGTATGAGTGAATAAGTATATTTTCATCCTGGCATGTAACTTTCTCAGCAATAACACCCAACATGTTCTCTGCCGAATCGCAGCAGAGTGCGAAGCTGTTTAATTGTTGTGACTATTAACAGGTTCAGTTCTGGGCCAGAAATAGCAGATTTCTGAAACACTATGGAAGTTCTTGTGAAAAGGTGACAAGCTGTTGTTTGCTGAGAGAGATGCACAAGTTTGAGCTCCTACACCTGGGTTTGTGAATGCAGTGGAAAGACGTGTATAGCACTACTTTTAAAGAGAAGTAGTCATGCATGTGTTGGAATCACTCCTGAGTCCAGAGTGAAACATGGTATAATGTCATTTTGACTGTGACAGTCAAAAACTGCAGCATCAGTCTCTGCATGTACAGTATCAGTCCCATCTGAACTATCTCCATGAGTCGCCATCTCATCCTGAAATGCCTAATTTCTAATTCAAATGTTGCCCTTTTCATTTCATTTGATAATAATATTTTTTAAATGTACTGAGATCACCGTAAATCCTAAGGCCTCTTTGAAAATTAGAATTTGGCAAAAAATTTAGTATTTTGCAGCATCATTTAAGACCTTTTAGTGACTGTCTGCAGGGTTCCACATTTATCTCAAATGCTGTTTGCTCTGTTGAGCATCCTGTTGAGTTGAGGAGCAACTTAATGACGATAATGCTGGGACCCGAGGTGTAGGTGCAGAATTTTTCTGTGCAAATAATTCTAGAATGCAAAATAGCTGACTCTATTTGCATGTGTAATTCAGACACCTGACAGATCCTTGCAGCCTGCTGCGCTGTGCTGTCCAAATGCAGAGCATCTGTTTCAATCAAGTAACATGGATGGGTGAACATAGCTTGTCCTCACTACTCTGCAATCTCAGTCAACACAGAAGAATGCTGAATTTCAACATGCATGCATAAGAGGCTTTGTTCCTTCATGTCCCAACCATATGAGAGCAGCAATTTATTCCAGTTTTGCAGTTTTCAGATTACACATTGAATACAAAACTAATCATGTTGCTAATGCACTGTGTAGTTTTATCTCAAGTAGCAATGTGGTGGAGCTTAGCATCATCTCCCAGGACCTCAAATGGGGGAGCTGATGCTCAGCTCCCTAACCAAAAAGGCATAACAGAGGATGTACTTCTTGCGACAGCTCAAGAAGTTCAACCTGCCAAGGTCAGTTCTACACCTCCATCATTGAGTACATCCATTAGGACCAAAACCTCACACCACAGAAACAGTTTCTTCCCATCTGCTACTGGCCTCATTAACAGGGCATAGACACCTGGCCCCCTGCACAGAAAAACTCTGACTTTAGTCCTGCCACCCATAGCCACTACATCTTACATCAAAGTACCATCCTCCCACACACACTGTATATATGCTTTGACTGCAACTCTGCACATTCTTTGCACATGCTTCTTGCACATCCTCCCACAACTGCACATTATTTAGACGCTTTTTCTTTCTGTTCTGTATATTGCAGATGTTTTCTTGTACATTGAAGATGTTTCTACCTCAGTTTCTATTTTATATCTATACCTAGATATAAAATCTATCTATTATATCTTAAATCTTACTTATATCTATAACTTTTATGTAAGCACCAGAACACCAAGTCAAATTCCTTGTATGTGTACACGAACTTGGCAATAAAACGTTTTCTGACTCTGATTCAGTTTCTTCTGTCTCATGCTTGCACATGAGATAAATTAAACTCAAATGCATGTGCACAAACACAATCCTGCTTAAAGTTTTACTTAATTGTTCCGCTGATTTACAGGTGGTAGTGATACATCAAAAATCACAATAATGTATCATTATAAAAGCTGGCAAGAGGAACACTGCTATCTTGTAAATATGGATGTAAACAACGTTTTCAAAATGTAAAGAAAAATCAACTTTCATGAGGAAGGATGTGAATTTGATGTGTTTGTTAGACCTCAAGGATACACACAAGGCGTAATGGTAAGTAACACAGAATGAAACAAATGTTTTGTTTGTTTACAAAAAGTGGATGGGGAAGCTTTAATCATTTTTCAGGCACACAAGTATCCAAGCAAGGATTCTGATTGTTTGAGAAAATAATGAGCAAACTGTTCAATAATGAAAATCATTGCCCTAATTTTAGAATGAAGTTTATGGTACCAGGAGTAAGAATAACACTGTTGAAATCTCTTATAGAATAAAGCATGTTACTGAGGACAGGAAAATGAGTGACTATCCTTTATCCTCATGTTGCTCCCTCTGCCTTCTTGACTTGATGCTGTAAGATATTGCTTTGTGTTTCATTACAGGAGACAGATACCATACTCATCACTGTGTACTGTACGGAAACGTCGTCATGAGCAACATGAAAATACCTATTTCCTATTGTTTTTATTCATAAAGGTCACCTGCAAAAACTGCCTCAGCATATCAGTTTTGTTTTCAAATTTAGAAGTATAATTCTAGCATTGCAGTTGTTTGTCTCTGTCAACCAGTCAAATTGTTGTTTACATGCATGTCTACCCAGGCTCATTTAATCCTATAGACTTAGAAGGAACTCAATAAAACATATTAAGTGCAGTTCCTGGTGAAGTTTAAGATATGAATCATGATGTGTGACTGTAGTGAATAATTTCCAGAGAAAAACATGTGGTCTTCACTCAGAAACAGTACAGAGGACAGATAGAGAACTTTTTCACTTGGTGTGACGACAATTACTGTGTAGGTTCACTGACTGCTTCCTCATTAGATTAGCATATATTTTTGAAACAGTAACATTAAGATCAGTGGTGTCATTCGATTAGAAACCTTTAATCAAGTTAATCACAATCATAGGCTGTGATTAATCACAATTCTGAGCAACAGTATCAATGCATCATTTTGTAGGATTTCATGCAGTGCTGTTTATATATAAATATCAAAGGTATTTATTTATTCACACTTTATCTGTGCAGAAACATCAGTTTTGTACAAATTATTGATTGTTGCCTGAGTGTTTACAAGTCAAAAAGTGTGGATGGTGATACAGAGAACAACAACAAACAGTACTGCGCAAGACCACCTCCAGCATGTATCACTGCTTCTTCACACCTCCTGTGCATGGAATGGATAAGATGGTTAATCTAGATTTGTGGGATGACATGCCATTATTCATGCAGTGCTGTGACAAATTGTGCATGTGTTGCTGAAACAGGATCTCTCCGTCTCACCCGGTGATCCAGAACATCCCACAGATGCTCTATTGGGTTGAGATCTGGTGGATATGCTGGCCAGGGAAGGACAGCAACATTGTTCTGGTCCAGGTAGGCTACTCCTGACAGACATGAGCCACATGTGGTCTGGCATTGTCATGCATGAACGTGTTGCCTGATTGTTGTATCCTGGGAATGACATGTGGACTTAGGACCGTATCTCTGTAATGGATAGCTGTCAGTGTACCGTGGATGTGGACAAGGTCTGACCACCATCCATTAGCAGTGGCTCCCCACATCATGACACCATCACCAAAACGGTCCACTTCCTGGATGTATACGGCAGGATAGCGTTCCCCACGACAACGATACACACGCCTACGACCATCAGCTCTGTGCAAGTTAAATCTGGACTTGTCACTTAATGTGATCTCCATCCACTGTGCAATGTGCCATAACATCTGTAACATCTGTGCTACACGTGTCTGCTGAGTTCCAGCCATCAGCATCATCAGCATCCCAAATGCCTGGTCATGTAAATTTCGTGGAAATCGTTGCATCATCAGTTGTTTCAGTAGGACATTAATTAGACCCAGGATTTTATTGCCTTGGCCAGGTGTTTTCAGTCATGCACAAAAAATCTCACCACCATCATCATTTACTCTCAAATGCACCAATGACTGCTATGGCTATGTTATGACTAAATGATGACTAAATGACTATGTTATTCATGATTTAACATGTTTTGGTTTTGAGTACATTTCTATGTATCAAATGTTTGTTTGTTTGTTTCAATAGATTAGGGCTAGTGAAAGGAAAATACTGGGTTCTTAAAAATATGTGTTTTTAAAGTTGCTCTGTATATTTATATACTTATACTTTTGGGGGAGATAAAACAGATGCATGTGGGTTTTTTTTTTTTTACTTGATAACATCTCAGCTTACTTTTATGATTTCTTAATAGAAGTAGAATTGGCTCAGTTAAAAGTCTAGGGGAGTGTTTGTCACAAAATAACTATCATATCAGTTGTATTTGTCAGAGGATAGGGGTATCACCTAATCTGTATGGCTCCAACACTGTCTCTAACTCTGCCAGCCTGTCATATTCAGCTGAGGACAGCATGGCTAAGTTGTGCTTCTGCTATGCCAGTGCTGCCTTTGGTGGGTGAAGAGTTGAATTCCAATGTGTTGCTATCCAGGACGAGTGACTCCTCTTCTTGAGCTTGCACTCGTCCAATGGTAGACTTGTTTTGTTTTGGTGGAAATCACTGCAGCATGAGCACACAGCTTTGGTTTAGTCTAATCTTCCATTTGGAAGCTTTTTAAAATGAAGTTTGCTGTTAAACACACAGGGGGATATCTTCTCAGTCATCCACTTTGGAATAATATTACAGGAGGAAATTAGGGTCAAACTTGGTGATTTGATTAATTCATGTTAAAGAAATGGACGCCTTAAAGTTTCCACATGAATCATGAACATTATGGCGTTCTTGACAGCCCTAATTAAAATATTTCGGTAAACATATTTTTTTATTGTTTTTCACCTGTAGTTCCTCTGTATTTACATATTGTTACCTGTGGTAATTACCCAATAATATATTATTATTACCATATATTTACTGGGTAAATACCTAGTTTTTCACCTGTAGTTCCTCTGTATTTACATAGTTACCTGTGGTAATTACCCAATAATATATTATTATTACCATATATTAACTGGGTTAATACCTATTTTTTCACCTGTAGGTCCTCTGTATTTACATATGTTACCTGTGGTAATTACCCAATAATATGTTATTATTACCATATATTTACTGGGTAAATACCTAGTTTTTCACCTGTAGTTTCTCTGTATTTACATATGTTACCTGTAGTAATTACCCAATAATATGTTATTATTACTTTATATTTACCCGGTAAATACCTAATAATTAAAGGACTGTAACAGGAAGGGTTACCAAAACATTTGCCAGGCTCCATAGTCTAAGAAGTTTAAGGTTTGTTTATGACTACTGGGCTTTGGCATTGTTTTGCTCTGTGTCATAGAGCTACAGCACAGCAGAGCTCACAGTGCATAAAGCGCCTCAGTGTCACACAGCAGGAGCTTTGTGTGTTGGCTGCAGCACAGAAAGGGCTGCATTATACCCAAGAGTCAGTGGGCAAAACCACAGGGTATTTACTATATTCAGGCAGAGATAATGCCTGTAGTTTTCTACTACTTCATACAGTTCAATTTCCTAAAATTACAACATATCATTTTTGTTCTTTAACTATAAAACAGCCACTTACAGCTGGAAGAGAATCTGCAATTAAACAACAATAACTATAAAATGTTGTTTTCGTGCATACTCAACATCAGACACAGACGATAGAGACATGCATCATTATTTCATTCACATGGCTTCTTAATTCAATTTAATTCCTGAAAAGATTTGGCTCTGGACAGTACCTGCCAACATAATGAGAAGTCATTTAAATTTTGCAGTGAGGGATGGGGGTGGACTCTTTGAGTCAAACGCACCACTTTAGTTTACCAGGCTTTCTCCTTAATTGCTATCAGCTGCTGTTGACACTGAGGGGAGATTATAGTTTCACTTTGCTACTGTCAGGGTAAGTGGAGCAGCAAATAGCAGAGCCTCCTGAATAGAAAACCAATTCCTGCATAATGATACAACAAAACAGATTCTCACTGTTCTGACAATGAACATAGCACTGAACACAACGGGGACATTTGGCTATGATTCAGACTGATGCGATATGAAGTTATGTATGGCTGGTGCAAATAAATTCATTGTCTCAATTATTTTGTTGAACTTGCACAAATGTGGCGTCTCATTTCTTCTGTCCTCTGTGTTTGTGTGTTTATTCTGGTGCACTGCATGCTCACATAGGGTTAGGTCAACAATTAATTGAGCTTAAACAGTAAACTGTGAGACGCAGACTAGGTAACTGTGCCTAATTGTATCGTCAGATACCACCACGCAGTGACCATATTGCCTGCTGTCAAATATTTCAGTCCAGAGAGGCTAATGATGAAATCTCTGAGCATGCTTTAGACCTTTTCATAATATTTCCATCCCTCAGATTTGACCTGTGGTATTTTGACATTGGGCTGAATTGAGAGGAGGAGGTAAAGCCAATAACATTGAGCTCATCCAGCTTTGTCTTCCACGGACACTCGCATCATTCCTTCTTCAATCATGCTGATCACTCTGGGGAACCAAAGTCTCTGTGCTGCCTACATCATCTCCACAGATGTGACGGTAAGTCTTCAGTTCAAAGAAGATTTGTGAAATGAACTGAACCTGCTGCGGATGAGAACATCAAGGATCAGACAGCATGAAGTGGTTTCCTCAAGATCTTTGTCATCAAACCTGGAAAAACCCCATCCAACTCAGTGAAATACTTGGCTTTGTCTGTGAAATATTCTTCAGCAGAAATACAACCAAAATAAGTCACACTAATTTGATTTTCTCCAAATGATAACTTCTAATAGAGGTATGGTTGTAAAGATTATAACAGTTGGCGTAGTAGGACTCTCACGAATGAGCAGAAAGCCAGGTGGTTACACAGTAAAATGCTACAGTACCTCGCACACTGAGGATGGGTGGGTGTTTCTGTACACGTTTGTACATGCATGTCTTTTTTGTTGAAGGACTTTCCAGATATAGATTTTTGTGTCAGACGTGTACTTTGCATGCTGAGATCAGCTTTACATGGTGTCATCCCTTTGATCTTGTCTGGAATTGATGAGACAAATGACCTTACAGTTTGTGAGCAGAGCTCTGGGTTTGACCAGTCAAAGTCAGCAGCTTAAATGTTAGCCTGCAGACTAAAAACATTGGCTGATGGGAAGCATCTTGTATTCATCTATGATGTTTCTGTAACATATTGGAGAAACTCCTGGAATTTACTCTGTTGTTATGGAATGTTACAATAAGCTTTGGAAACAGAAGAATGGCATCTGGTGGTACAGTTAATCAGAAGGAGATTCGTTTGAGTGTTTGCTTCCAGATTTCCTCTTGATCTCCTGATAAAGAAAACACCATCATTGTTTGGTAGAGCTTTGAATTGGTTACAGTCTGGATGCCATATTTGGCAACATCCAACATTTGTTTTAAGAGAATAAGGATGAGCAAAGCCCATCATGAATCCCAAGAGGCCGACAACGTCCTAATTCTATTAATCTGCTTTTCAAGCCTAATTACAACATTTGTCCTGCAATTAATTGAATTTACCTGTAACTGCTTTATTTGTTCCTGAAGTGTTTTAGTAGCCTAAACATTGCCAAACATTAACATATGTAATCATACATTAACCAAAGTTACCATGTTGTAGAAAGTGTGAATTAAAAATGCTGGTATTGAACATAAAATAAATTACTATGTGCAACTGTATGTTTGTCCTGTCCAGGCTACTGTAAAAAAAAAACATGTCATGTCAGTACAACATGGCAGACATGGCAGATTTTTAGTTTCATGTGATTATGCTTTGAGTACAACCTATTAGTACTAACTCCAACCCAGGGTGCATGTTTAAAAGCTCCATGCATTAAAAAAGCTTTTCCTTTTTGCCTCTGCAAAAACACCTGTGATATAACTCTTTGCTACTTAGATAATAATGTCAATATAGAAGCACAACGTACAGAGAAGCGGAACACGCTGAAAATTCAAACTCAATAACGAGGGATCTCTCTGGTCCCTTCGGATGTCGAAGATGCTTCAAGGTTCTTTGAAGCACTTCTGTGCTAAACATAGCACTCCCATCTGTTAAGACTTTAAGACAGAGTGTGTGAGGAATCGACTCTCTGCTATCTGGGTCTCTATCTCTCTGCTCTCCTCCCTGTGTGCACAAGAGACCAAACCTTCAGTGACCCTTTATTCAAGCCACTCAAGTTTGTACAAGCCATCGATGACACATAAGGGGGCGGGCTGCTCCTTAAAACAAGTTAACACACTCACTGCAGTGCAGAAAAAGACTTTTTTCCTAAGCATCATCTGTATATGTAATTAGTGATGTGAACACAGTGGAGCTGTTCAGATTTACCGAGACAACAGGAAGACAATAACCTCATTCTGTTCTGATCACACAGGATGTCCTCCAGCAGCGGTTTTAGGAGCACACTATGTCACAATCAGACCCGGTCCAGTCCTACAGGTCCAGCATTGATAGCTTCCTCATATCATCCATCACTGTCTGATATGACTCTGCCTCCCACTCCAACTGAAGCGTGTCATTCAAACCTCTGAGGGGGTTATAGAGTCTCGGCTGCACTGCATCACACACACACACAGAGAGACACACACACAGAGACACACACACACAGAGAGAGACACACACAGAGAGACACACACAGAGAGAGACACACACAGAGAGACACACACAGAGAGACACACACACAGAGAGAGACACACACACACCTGCATAATAACAGAGTAAGGTAAAAGGCAAAGAAGATTTCTGCCGACAATGCCCACCTGGGACATCCATCTGTTTGACCCATTTGGTTTGCTTAAATCAGACACACGAGCGGGCACTCTTCTTTTCAAATGAAGATTTTAGACCATTAAACCCAAAAGCAATTGTAAACTCACAAAGGCTCTTAGTTTTTTTTGTTTGTTTTCAGAACAATTTGATAAGGCAAAATGTCGAGCTAATGAGTTGCTACTTCACACGCATTGATGAGGATCTCACATAACTAGAAAATTAAGAGAGTGCACTATACTGCCCTACAAAGTCAAAGTGCAGTATCTGAAATTTTGCAAAATTCTACTCAACCTGTTAGAGTGTTGTTGTAGTTCCATTGCCACATTTTCCTGAGATAATAGTGGTTTTATACAAATTTTTATTCTTGCACTTATTGAAAGAAAAACACTAAAATCTGCATTAGTATACTGCACTTTGGCTTTGACTGGCAGCATAATGCAGCAGCAACACATAGGCTACTACACAGTTAAATGAACACCTATCTACAACAGTTTATAATTCTATTTCCTCAACTCAATGACAGGCCTGGAGTTGTTAATGGGCCTAACAGGCCTGGGACCACCAATTTGTACAACTAGCCCATCCTAAATGATTTGGAGAACCCATACTCTTACCTCTCATTTTCAATAATTACAATTAACACCCAATAAAGACTAAAACAATGTTTCCTTTAAAAGAAAATGAAGTAAAAGAAATTATTAATTAGATTACTATCATGTGGACCAATCACAATAGGCCATTTTACATTGACCTCAGCATATATCATAAAGTAGGCATGTCTCACGGCTCCTAGTCTGCAGATAGATCTCCTGGAGAGGATGGCCAAAAAATCCTGCTCTATCTGATAACATGGGCTACAGATCAGTTTGTTCATTTTAATGGCACGACAGGCATCGATTTATAAATACGTCAAAAGATTCAGAGAGCAGTCGCCAGAATCTCGTCAGTTTCCAGCAAAGTAGAATGTGTGTATCAGCGGTTAGAATGATGATAAATAGCAGCTAATGCATTTCCTATTGAGACTGAAAGAACCAAAAAAAACAGCATAAGCCAGACGGGAGGTAGAGCTGACTATTCCTTTTTCACTTGGTTTTCTCGGTGTTGCCTTGAAGTCGTATAGACGGTTTCTATTGAGACAAACTTCTTAAATAACAGATCATTATGTGGCTCTCTCTCTCTTGTTAAAAGCCAATGTAGCCCAGTCATTCTCTCTCTCTCTCTCTCTCTGAAATCAACTCGAACAAATATAATCCAGCCAGATCGATAGAACAAGGTGTTATTTCCTTACACAGAATTAAAATGTCAGTGTTCTAAACGGATGGATGTATTCGTCCACACAATCCACAGAGTTTTGCAGAATTTCAGGGGTGTACCATTTGTAATTACTACAAACTGTCACAGTAAAGTAATAGGATATCTCAGACTGGAAAATATTTTAGAAAAGCATTTAAAAGTTTCACAGCTACATACAGCAGCATGATATCAGTCATTTCTGCAAACCATCAGGGAAAGGCAAATTGTGTAAACCTTTAGAATTAAATGAAGTAGCTTTGGCCGATCTTAAGCTGAAGACCTGCCTCATGAAGGTGGAATTTATTGCAGGACTGTTCTTTTAGACAACGTTAGCTTTAGCTAGGTGTACTTAGTATACTGGAAAATGAGTGTATTTTCTTCACAGCTCTCTAAACGCAGTATTATTTTAATTCCAGAAAAAAAAACTCTAGAGCAATACACAGATCAGTTACAATAGATCAGTTACAAGTGAAGAGATTAGCATTGATCATCTTGTTAATCCAGTGACCTGATGGTAAACCTTTGGTCCTACCCACCCATCAGCCACCCAAACACTGTCACAGACCAGGAACACCTCCTCACGTCAACAGCACTCACCAATCAAGCATCTCACAGCTTCATCGGATTGCCATCTGGGGAATTTACTGTCCAGGTCGACACCTTAAGCTCTTTGTCATGTTCCTTGAGCTATTACTGAGCAGTGTTTTGCAGTGTGGCATTGTCGTCCTGGGACAGGTCAATGCCATCAGGGGGTGTTGTCGCCATAAAGTGGAGTACTTGGTCGATTGGTGTGAATCAAAGTGGCATCCACATGAATGTTAAGTTGCCCCAAATTACATGAGGAGGAAAAACTTTAGTCCTCAGATGTTCCAAATTTAATTTGTCATCATGAATTTCAATGTCCAAATTCCCAACATCCAATTCAGCAACCTGGCAACATTTTTTTTAATTATTGGACAAATGGAGTATTCTCTGAATTTCTGAAACCAAACATCTTAAAAATCACATTTATGAAACTACAATATATATATATATATATATATATATATATATATATATATATATATATATATATACATATATATACATATATATATGTATATATATATTGTAGTTTCATAAATGTGATTTTATATATATATATATATATATATATATATATATCGCTGTATTTTCATATTTTATGTAATTCAGAGGTATTTAAACATCAGCTACTACGTTTTTAATGGCAAACATTTTGACTTGTCATAACAGTGAAGGCACAGGTGGAACCAATAGTATTAACAATGGTTTCATCCATTCAAGTGTTAGAGGAAGGCCCCCCAGTGAATCTGTATGCATTGCACCAGGTCCCTGAGATTAGTTAAGCTAAATGGGATGCGACCATTGTTAATATCATTAAGTACACCTCTGATTCTCCTGCATTACAACTCAAACTTTCTTCTGTGAAAGTGTACGGTAAATAAAGAGCAGCACAAAGATTTACAACTGAGATAAATTATAGCCACAACTAAGAGGTGGTGTTTACATTTGTGCAGTGACCAGCACCTCCACTGGTCACCAGTCAATTGTCAGAGTAGTCAGGACTTGATTTTATTTTCCAGAGTGGAAAAAAAACAAAAACAGAAACAGCTTCTGAAAAGCTTGAATCGCTTCCAGTATTTTTTCTACAAATCAAAACAAATCCGAGCAGACAGGGTATAAAATGTACACCAGTCACACTCATCTGTCCTTTTCCACAACATACAGCACACGGGGGGATGCCTCTGCAGCGCATGGCTGATCATCTGTCACGAACACTGATGCAACTGGTAAGACATCAATGTTGCCCTTCGCATGATGAAAAATAGCCACAAGCACTAAAGATAACACCCCGCTCAACACAGTAGCAGCCTTGGTTCACAAGTCTCCTGAGACGTGCAGCAACACGTGAAACTCACCATTTGAAACCATATGGTCGTAAAAAACAAAACACACTCCCAGATAAGCACACATCCTCTGCCAACACGTCCGCCAGGTAGCTAATGAGGAAGTTTTTAGGGATGGTTCGGGCCAGATTAAAGATGAAACTAAAACTTAAAAATGAAGAGTGGAAGAACAACTTAAAAGATAAATCCTCAAGACAGAATTCTATCCACTCGTCCTCTTTGGCTCCTAAAACACCCACCGGTATCCAATAAAATGCTTAAATCATGTAGTGTGATGGCACTCCAAACTTAAATAAAAGTAATTGATAGCCGACATCAAAACAACTGGCAGGAGGTATTAATCATGGTTATAAAATAAAAGGAAAAAGGGGGTAAGGATCGCTCTGCCAGGTCTCCGTCTCTGCACTATGCTTAAAAGCATTCCAAGGTAAAACCTCACAAACCAATAAGATGCCACTTAATAACACAGGTTCCTCATAAAGACCCCAAGATATCATCAATACCCAACCATCAAGGTTGCTGCAACGCTGGGTTTAAATTTTTTTCTTGGCCCTAAGATTCATTTTCTCAAACCGGGCAGACCACAAAGCTGTGAAGTGTCACATTCACTGACCCTCATAGAAGTCTGTTCCTTGTATGTCATCCTTGAATCCACCCAACTTTAAACCCATAATGCTGAGTGAATCTGGAGCCTTATCAGTACTGGCACATTATGTTCTGAGGACATCATCTCTAACATTCTTTTCAACTCAAAAATGGAACATCTGCATTTGAGGGCTAATTTATTATTCTGTGTGATGTTGATACACCATGTTCCTGAACAAACAGAAAAATATGCCACTTTCTTCTTTGGGTGTGAACATAAAAAGGGCAAAAAGTCATGACATTGTGCTCAAAGCTTCTCTGTCATACAGCATTTAAAGATTTTCTAATCTTTTCACACTAATTGTGTGAAACAAATGAAAAACACAAATGAATGATGCTGATGGTGGAAGTTTGCATTTATGAATGCCTTCCCTGAAACATCAGTCTCATTATACTTTTGGTCAATAACCAATTATTTTCCTGTCTTAAAATAACTGGATATGCACGATTGCGCATAAATCATTACCCTCGCTTCACGTTTTCAGTGACTTTTAGACATTTTCAACGTGTTTTTTTTATTCAGATATTATTGATGAAGAGGTGCATTAAATACAGCGAGTGCACATGCTGCAAAGTGAATTGAGTTTGTTTGGGGGGTTTTTCGTGTGACTTCCTGGTGTTTTCAAATTATGTCTTTGCTTTGAGTTTATTGATGAAAATCTGTCAGGCGAAAATAGCAAGGCAAGATCAAATTTAAAAGAGTCCACATTCTGCACAGGTAAGTGGAGTTTGCGAAGAAAAATGTTCACTTGATTTTTATTCATTTACCTCAAAGGTCAGATTTTGCTTGATTAATTGTCAAGTCTAGTCAAGTCTATAAATTCAGAACGATTGATCCACAATAAGCTTATTTTCTCTGAGTACAATGACAAAACATTTAGAATTGTGTGTCATAATTGTGAAAACACTGAGTGGTTTTGTGTAATTTGAACACAAACACCAACCAAACATGCTATTTGTATTGTTTGATATTTGTTCAAATGTATATATCGTTAAGATTAATTGATTGTGGTCAATTAACAGAATATAAATCACCAAGTATTATAACAATGACATTGCTTAAGACATGTTCAGTTTGTTGTCAGACAAACAAGCCACTAGAAGACTCACTAAGATAAGTGAGCTGTGATTTTTCACTATTTTCAAAATCTTCATAGACCAAATGAGTCATCCATGACTTGAGGACATCCTCTGTATTCATCGATAATGAAGATGATCATAAGACGCAGCTTTATGGTATACCATAATTGGTCTAATTCCTGTCCAAGGCAAACACCATATAACCCACTGCACAAACCACAGACACACTCATTGAGCTGTAATGAGAATGAATGGCCTAAATTAAATCTCATAAGAGCAATCAGTGAGTCTGTTTGTCTTGATCTAGAGTATTTGACTGAGTAGTATGTGTAGTATGTGTAGTAATATGCAGGAATTTCTTTTTTTCTCATTCAAACCATTTAGTTATATCACAATCACAAGGGCCTCGTTAGACTAGACTGTAACAAATACAGGTGCTAGTAGAGACAATAACCATGTGGTGACATTGCATTACATCAAGAATCCAAGTCTCTGTTTACAATTCAATCACATCACATCCACACAGGGCACACTGCTGGTGTCTTAACTGTCCGTCACAAATGCATTTCTATAGGCATCACAAATAATTCATTCAGGAAAACAAACGTTGCCCAGTACAAGCAGTATCACTGTGTGCATGCAGGTACAGGCAAAGTATAAAAGGCTTTTTTTTTAATAGAACGGGTAGCTGCTAGCCGTTAATGGTAAATAAATTAATTTGTCCCATGATTTTCATTAGAATGCTGGGTGCTGATTGTAAACAATATCCACAGAGTCTGCTAAAGAAAGGAAACATGCAGTTAAAAGAGTTGAGAAACAAATGGGAGGATATTTACAGGCTGCTGCTTCCTGTCTTTAATAGTTTGGACAGATATAGTATAGATGTAGTAAATGCACCTCAAAAAGTCTAAATTCCAGGCAATGTTAAGTTGAACCATTTCAACCTGTACGTGTCAGAAAGATGTGTTACACTGTTATATGTCTGTCAAGGGAGTCACAAACTGGATGGTCCAAACTAAGCCTTCAAAGGGGAAGCTGATTATCTTCATTAAGTGGTCAGATGACAGTTATCACCAGCCCAATTATCCATACTTCATATCTGTCATCCTACTGGAGGACCTGTCTGCAAACCACAGGAGATGTAACTCCCACATTGTAATTCATTAACCCATTTAGTCCAACCACCATCCTAGAGATCTGGTTTCCTCAACAGCTAAGGATGCACACAGTCCTCTCTACTGACTCTGTTGCTTTCTTTTTGTTGTTTAATGTATAAATGACTCAATTATTGATGATCTCAGGGTTCCTTAATTATTGAAATATGCCTGTAGTTGAAAGCAGCGCTGGGGTTAATGTGGGTGATATAGCAGCTTGGGAGGTTAAAAAAAAAAAAAAAAAAAGCACCTTCTGCTTAATTGTAATTATTAGCGCTGGGCGTCCTTTGTTCTGGTTCATGGCATCACGAGGTGGAGACTGGAGAAAAGGAGAAGCAACAAGGAAAAGATATGGTAATCTTCTAAAGATTTTCATAAGCTTAGTTTATGTTTGTATTAAGGGATAGCTAGATAATGAGTGTGTGGGGGGGGGCTCCTTGAGGGCGCAGTGGAACAGATGTAAACTCAACACCACAAAAGGTTTTCTGTAAATTTACAGCGGAATCATTACAGTATTCTGCTCAGTATTAGGCATACCTCCACTTACATACTGTAAGTTTCCATATTCAGTTTAAGTACAGAACATTTACCATTTTAGTAGTTGTATTACAGTAATGTTCTCTAATTATCATTAAATACAGAATATAGAATCAAATACAGTTTAAATACTGTAAATATACAGTAATTTACTGATAAAACTATGACCAGTAATGTTTTGTAACTTTACGAGAATACAGTGATGGACTGTGTATTTATTTTAGTGGAATTCTAAAACACAATAAGACACTGTCCAATCTGCAGTACTTTGCAAGCAAAGCTGCTGCCAGTATATTACTGTAAATTTATACTGAAAAGATTTACAGTGCAACATACTGTATAATCACATTATGAAGTTGATAGCAAATGTTTGCCTATTTACACATCCCCTAGGCACAGAAAAATATTTGAATTCATCTGGAGTCATGTCAATATTCATTTCATATTTCAGCTCTGTTTTGAATTCTTTCCTGAGGCAAATATAAGAATATAAATATTTGTTTTCCACTACTGTATTTCCACAAATATTGACCAGGGCTTTTCTGTTTTCCTCCACTTAAGAAGCCAGGTTGAATTGGAGGCAGGCCTTTACTTCTCATTCTTTCTGATTGATATGTAGTATAAGTATATGTATAAGTGTTCATATTTTGGTACAAAGCCTTGTTTTGATCTGTTCCTGTTTTCCCTGTGCGACCCTGTAACTTTCTTTCTTTCATATGAATAACAAGGCTTTTAATAAGAAAAGAATCTGGAACTTCTCTTTTCCTTCTTTCTTATGAGCGTCCATTGTTAAAACGGCATATGAAAGAGAGAGGATAAATTAATTTATCCAGAGTTCTATCTTTATGTGAATAGGCAGGTGCCGTGTGCCTTTGCTAATTGGTATTTTGGCAGCATTATGAGCCAACAGGCAGCTTCTGAATTACTGGGTAGTTTCCCTAACAAACTGGCCAGTGTGGCTCCTCAGTGTATTAATTTTACCATAAAATAACATTCCGTCTTTCAATTAAGCATTTATCTCTCCTTCTAATCTAGATTTGTGTCAGTTTAACAGGCTACAACCTATATGACGCATATATGACGTCCACATCAAAGCAGATGGAGAGACACATTTCTGAGAGTATAGAACTCCAGTGAGCAGCCCCAACAATAGCAAACTGCTGCCTGAATGGTGGATCAGGATGTTGGATTTTTATCATGCTCTCAACATAACCTCTATCAACTTGAAATACATAAGTCCCCTGATTGACTCAGCCTCCCTGCCATGAGCTTTCAATCAGACTCTTTGAGAGCAATTCCCTTGCCAGGATTTATCATCTGTATTTCCACAGTTGTTTGGAGACCTGATTTTGAGCACTGAGGGGCTGGTTTCATCCCGCCTGACCTCCTCCATTGTCTCCAGAGTTGACGGACATCCAGTTCTTGTCAAATACTGCCTATAAACTTAATTAGCTATGATTATGTTATACAAAACATGTTGCAGTAAAGAGACAGAATGAAATCAAAGGTTTTTTTTCATGTTTGAATCAACGCTTAAAACTCTAGTTCTTTACTCTTCGATTCAAGACAGACTTTTAACTCTTTATTCAAAGCACAGTTGCTTGTTTTAACTCATCATTGATTTCGCTGTTTAAAGACAATTCCAGAAATTGACTAAGCTATTTGTGTGTGTGTGCAGAGGGAAGATGGGGTAAAAGAAAACAATGAAAAACTGCAATGAAAAAGAAATGGGAGGAAGCATAAAGTCAGCAGAGGCATGTTGAAAGCAGATAAGGTGAAACCAATTGACAGTTCCTGCTCTTTCCCAGTGGCAACAGTCATTTTATTGGCAAGTCAGTAAGTCTGCCCGGCCCTCTAGAATAAGCTAGAGAATTGCACCCACTGGAGAAAATGCTATTGGTCACAGCAACGTTGAAAATGGAAGTCTTAGAGCTGTGAGCTTCTTCCATGAAATCCTGCTTTCCCTCTTTAGAGAGGTGTGGCATATTTCTAATGAGATCCCTCTATCGCGCCTCAGTCAGAATTCAGCAGTAATTAACACATCCAGGATCACCATCAGTCCCTTCTGGTCATTTGACAAGATGTGTGAGTTCATGATTCTTTCTGTTCTTCTTTGACTGCGAGAGGACTGTTGTTGTTGTTTTTTACCACTACTTATGACCTATAAGACTAAAACCTAAATACTGCATGTAACACCGCATTATGTAATAACACCACAATATGTAATAATATAATACATTTTCACTACATTTTGTAATAACACCACAATATGTAATAACTATTACAAAATGCGTCAAAGTTTATTACAAATTGCGTTCAGGATTTATATTACAAAATGCGGCGTTATTATATAATGAAGTGAAAATGTATTACATTATTAAATATTGTGGTGTTGTTGCATAATGCGGCGTTGCACTGCACAGAGGCTGTATTTCATTTCATTGTCAAAGAAGTAGACCTCGGGCCATGCAGGGAAATATCTTATCACACATTAGGCTCTAAGAGACGGTTTAGGGAAGAGTGCTGGTGAATTGTGTCTCAGCAACCCTCAGTGTACCTGGGACGGTGCCTCTGGACACTTCATTACAGGCCTGTGGGTAGAAATTGGCCATTCACAGCTTGCTTTCAGGACTAGTTAGATAAGTGATTAAAATAGCAGCTTTATAACAAAGACAGAGTCACTGAGGACTGTCAAGTCACTCCCAGATAGGACGAAGGAGGAATAAAAGATTCCACCCATAGAGCTACGCATGCCTAATTAGATCTGACGGCCAGCAGAAAGAGTCTTAGAATGTAATGTATGATCACAATCATGATGATAGGATGAATGTTGGATCTGAGACGTTGCTCTTGGATTAAGACTAAATATGAATATGGAGACAAAGAAATCACTCAACAAGCTGGATATGATCAGACTATGCAGCTAATGATTGTATTTTATCATCAGTGTGTTGTAACAATGTATCAAATAACTAAATATAATGTGACAGAGGTAACCAGCAGTTCGGCTTTACCCTTTGCCTCAGCGCCACAGAGCATTTTAGTATCTATCAGCTCTTTGTTTTGGTTTTCTAGCCTACAGTTTTACATTTGTGGTTCAGTCTAATTCTCTCATTAGCTGCACCAGGAAGCAAAAGAAGAAAAAAAAAATCAGTCTACTTGAAATAAGGAACCCAAGGAATTGGACCCATGTTCATGAAATGAGGACGAAGCTGATGCGGTTCTGTAATATTAACACAAATAATATTTAGATGGAGAAAAGGGCTCTAACGTAGTCGGTGGAGGCAGGGGGAAACAGAAGAGCACTCCAGAACAAATAAAACAATATTCAGAGGGAGCAGGCAAAAAGTCTGAAACCTTAAACTCTCTGTAGAGCGTACGGCTCAGCCAAGGCTCAGCAGTCGACTTTACTTAAATTAAACCCAAATCTACTGTATATTCCAACAAGACATGTGTGCCATCAAGATGGCTGCCCTCAGATGTTGGAGAAGTGACAACATTTGAATCATGGATCCGCTCCTTTATGTGGATCTACTTGAAAATATTAGGGTTCCTTCTTTTGCACACACCCCACTCTTCCACCAAGTTACCTGAAAGTCTGTCAAATAGTTTATGCATTACTGATAAAAATGCTGGAGAAAAAAGGTCCATCCCTTTAACCAGATCCAATTATTTCAATGGGTTCTTCCTTGCTACATGCCCAACCCTGCAAAACCATGCCTTCTTTCAGGTAACTTGGTGAAATTCATCAGGTAGTTTAAGTGTAATAAGTTTAAATAGACAAACTAACAAACAAAGAGACACTGGTGAAAATATCATCTTCTTAGTGGAGGTAAAAAAAAATAAAGGCAAGGTCAGAAAGAAGGAAACAAATCCACAAACACAAGGAAAGGCACTTGACAGAATGGTGATAGAGATGGGTGAAACTAATGAAGGAAACCAGAGAGGCACACAAAAGCAATAAGACAATGAGTTAAAAATAAAGAATGATGTATAAGGAGATGAATTTCAAAATAAAACAGGAACAGACAAAATAAAACCCCAAACCGTGACATGTACTCTGCCTAGCACCAAGCAGCAGGAGACAAAAGTAATGAAGAACTGTTGAACATATTGGACCATGTAGCACCTTTAGAGCCAGAAATGTCACTCAGCCTGCTAACATGTTTGCCATACCAAGGTGGTGATGTCAATTAATGTAGGATTAAGTGTGTGAAATATATCAGATATCATAAAAAGGTGAAACCTTTAATCACTTGTTTTGTCTGATTATCAGTCCAAAATGCAAAGAAAAGAAATTCATCATATCAAATGAGTTGATACCCGTTAATGTTTGTCTTTTTTTTTTAAAATCGCATTAACGTTTTCATTCAAATTCTTCGATTGATTGTTTTACCTCTCATTCAAACATTTTCAGTTCAATACTGATGCCTCGTTATCACATGTATAAGATGACAAATCACCAGTGAGAAGATTGATGAGATAATACCAGTTATTATCCCACACCACTGCAAACTGTGCACGTCCTCTCAAAAAAAAACTTCACAGAAAGTCGCATGAAACTTTCTCCAGACCTTCTACAGTGTCTGTCCCTGTACTCAAGACCATGCTCTCAATCACACTTATTGTGTGTGCGTGTTTGTGTGTCTCGGAAGCTGTGATAAAATGAAATCCATCCAAACCTTGAGGAAGAGGAGGAAGAGCATAGTGCAACCTTACATTTGATTTCATATCCTGAATCAGCTCGGGGTTTGTTCATTAATATTGAGCGCTGGTTCTGCCATGAACGTGTGATTTTCATAAGCTCATTAGTGACTGCACCACAGATCATCAGGGTCGGGGTGAGGGATTATTATGCAACAAGTGGAGAAGCAAGCTTATGAAAAATACGTTCATCCATAATAGCTTCAAGCAAACCTAAAGCTCTACAAGGTGAATGATGTACCAAATGTAGTTATGTTTTAGCAGATGGATTTAATCAGGGTGTAGAGTATAGATGTTTGACTTCCCACCATTTAGCCTTGCTCAATTATCAATACAAGAATTGCAGCACTGAGTGTCTGTGAGGTCTAAATTGCAGCCAGTGAGGGCATTTCAATTGCTTTTACATCATATAACCCAGAGAAGCGTTTAAATTAGGTACAACACCAGCGACATGGACAACCATGGGAGAAGTTCTCTTGTTTGGCTTGACTAAATGATTAGTGTAGGTGGTCAAGGAAACGCTTAAAGACCTTCTGGAGGTTAGACCTGATTAGAGGGTAAACAATATCATTTGGGATAACTATGCCTCTTTCATGGTCTCACTAATGACTCGGAAATAACTTCACAACAATTTTCATAGTGTTTCTAAGGTGAAGGTGTTTCTATGAATTCCAATCATTATTTTGATATTTCATTCTTAATTTAATAATGCTTGTCTGCATTTGGATTATATTAGATAAACTCGAGCAGAAAATTGAGCAGAACAGTGTTATTTTTGCTTGTTTTCACTCATTTTAAAATATGGAAGCCCTGGGGAGAGCTTGTTGCTTGTATTTCCTTCATCAGCTGCTGATCTTTTCCCTGCTTGTAAATCAGAAGACATTAACTTTTCATGAGAATAAATTCAAGGGTAAAAAGGCATGCAGTGTGTGAACTATAGAGGTTTTTTTTTATTAAGAAACCCAAATGTCAGATCAAAATTCCGTGCCTCCTCAGGAAGGCAGAATGTTACAGGAAGGCAAAGACTTGGAGAGGTAGGAACATGGTGCATGCTGCATTTCTGTTTAGTTTAGTTTTTCTTGCACAGTGTTGTGACTTCATATGTTGTGGAAACGAGTCTTTGCAGTTATACCTAAAATTCATCATTTGGTCCAGACTAAGGAAAAATTATTTTAGCCTTTTACTTCTACTCTGCTTTGTGTTCATGCGCGCTTTTTCAAACAAACAAATGAAGTCTTATGGACTGTAAGTAAGTATGAGTACGAGTCAGTCACTGATTGGACAGCTTTGCTGACTGTCATCTAGCATCATCAGCGCTACATGGACGAGTCATGCATCATTTTTAATGGATTTATGTTATTATTTGTGTTCTCTCTTGTCGCTGTCAGTTACTGTGTGGTAGCGTTCACTTGCTTTTTAATAGGGAGCTGCCAAAACACATGGAGAAGGACACAAAAACGAGACATTGTTTATGCAATGGTTCACATGTTGATGAAGATGGAAAATCCCTGCACCCGTGGTGATGTGCATACGGATCAGCAGAGGGATTTAATAGCAGTGTAGCTTTTGAAGTCTAATCTAACAAAATCCTGAATCCTTGTATGGTTTGTATGTGTGGTCACAGAATTTTATGATTGTAGATGGGTGATTATAGCATGAAATGAAAAGCTAAACTTTGTAATCGTAGACAACGAACTGTAAAAACAGCAATCTGTAAAAACTCCCATTGTAACCATAGTAACAAGTTTACATTTCTGCATTATTGCTACGATTTGTTTGTTGTTGTTTGTTTGTCTATACCGTGTAATATGACAGATCCTCATTAAAAAGTGAGTGACGCCTCACACTAACTCCCCCCCCCCCATCCCAGTATTACCATCACATGTTTCTACCTGTAATAATTTATATATAATAATTTACATAGTTTATGAAATATGAGGTCTGACAAATAATTCTCATAATAGAAGAAGAGCAGTAGTTAGTCAACAAAAGTTCATTTGTAAAAAGTCAAACAATGGAAAACAAGCATGGTAGGATTATTTTCCCTTTGTCTGAACCAAATAAGATGAACTACAGGTCCTTGTTATCAGAAAAAACTCTTTTTGATTCCTCTCTCTGCTTTGTTGCGCTCTATTTTATACCAGCTGATTTTACAGTATGTCCCTGTGTGGATAACGGCTCGCCAACAAAACAATCTTAATGTGGGACTGTGATAAAATTCATGATGATAACAGTTATAAGTGTGGGGTATTTTTTACTCAACATTGATTCATCTGACTTTAGGATATATTCTTCTTTTAGATTATTTGTTGGGCTTTTGATGCCTTTATTAAATATTGGTAAAGAAGGAGGACAGGAAAGGAGTGGAGAGAAATGGGATGACATACAGTAAAGGGTGCTAAGGGCACAGTCTTAGGCCTTATTAAGATCAAATCAGGAATTGCAATAAAAAGGTCAGTCCTTCCACTCATTTGAGTGCGTGTAATGTGTGTGCAGGCTGCAGCAGTGCAGGTGGAAGGGGTCTCCAGTGAAAGGTGCAGCTGTCCTGCAGCCACATGGGAGAAAGGAAACCTGATGTCACACTGCGGTGGTCGATCACATGACCCGTTGGCCGGCAGGGTTTTTGCGCAAGCTATTTACAAATTGATCCACATTTCTATTATGTTGGTGACTCAAACAAGATTGTTCTATAGGAGACCGCACCAGAAGGGGAGGAGAAATACACTGCAAACTTGTGGCAGATGGAGAAAAGCCTCTCTGGAAGAGTGGTTGAGCTGATCAAATGATCATTCTCTCCACAATGCGTCATCCTACACTACTACACAACCCTAACCACAGCAGCACCTGCTGTGGCTTCAATCAGCCTTAGTACATGGTGCACACACTCCACTCTACCAAGTGATATTACACTTTAAACTGGCAGGATTAACAAATTATATATCGTGAGGAGTATCCATCCATCCATCCATCTAGCCATCCACCATCCATCCATTATTTTCCGCTTATAAGCACGGTATTCCACAGATGTTCCTCTCCTCAGCAACCCTTCCTAGCTCCTCCTGGGGGATACTGATGTGTTTCCAGGCCAGATGGGAGAAGTAATCCCACCAGCAGGTCCTGGGTCTACCCCAGGGTCCTAACCAGATTTCCGAACCACGTCAACTCGCTTCTTTCGACACAAGGGACCAGCGGCTCTAGAGCTCCCTCCGGATGCCTGAGGCCCTCACTTTATTCTAAGGCTGAGCCCAGCCACCCTATGGATGAAACTCATATGGCATCTGCAATCTCATTCTTTCAGTCACTACCCAGAGCTCAGGACGTTAGGGTTGGAACGTAGATTGACTATTGATTCTGTTCCACCTCCACCACAATGGTTTTGGTAGGAATATTGGTATGCTACGTATGAATACTAGTATGGAAAACATACAAATGGCATATTTTGACCTTAAACAAAACCAACAAACATTTTTTTTTTGTCACAAACTTTAGAAACACTTTCCGTGGATCATATTTCAATATACTATATACACTGAGGCTAAACTCAGCAGAGGAACAGGCTCAAGGAGGATATTTATAATACCAGTCTGGTTGTTCCTGTGCACTATAGTTACTAATCTCATTATAGTTCATTCAGCCCTTTGGTTCATATAGCTACACCCACCAGCTCTAGTCAGCTATCTCCAGAGACTGGGCTAAGGGGCACTTAACTCTTTTTACTCACTCTCCTGTCAGATCCCAGTTCTGCAGACACACACAGATTAGATGACATAATGTAAAGACCATCAGAGCGTAAGGCTCTTTATGATTCTCATCTGACAGATTCTGTAAAAGCACCACTGTTTCATATTCATTCTCGACAGGAGCCTCTGAGGAAAGAAAAAAAGAGCTGCAGAAAATGTTTTTGCTTCGCTGTCACAATGTTGCACATGTGTTCCAGAATATTTCAAAGGTAGGCTGTGTGTCCCATGTCATAGCAATTCATAACACACAGTCTCACCCGAACGCGGGTCCCTGAGAATGATCACATCTTGCTTTTTCAGGGCTGCGATTGCTTTGACAGTAGTAGCTGCAGGGCAGGGCCATTGATCCGAAGCCTGGATGTTTGAAATGGAAAAGATCAATCAAAAGCAAAAGGGTTATCAGATTGTATGAAATCTAATAATATGACTCAGACAAGGAGAGCGCACTGCACCAGTGTAACAATCGATCGCTCTCTCAACTTGCTGTTTCAATTAGACACCTCTTATCAATGGCCTGCCCATGTTGAATACCAGCTTAAATAGATCAGTATCTTTTATGTGCTGTCCAATATCGTGAACAGAGCCACCTGGGATGTAAATCTATGTACAATATAATAGTCCGTGTGTCAAATTGTGGTACAAACGGATCACTCAGCTGTGTCGAGCAAACGTTTGTTCTGGCAAATGAGAACTTTCCATTTTGTTGCGTTGTCATGTCTGTAACATCAAGGTTGTCTCTTGTTTTTCTCTGAGAGATGGGAGGCCTTACAGGTTTTGATAGTTACAGCAAAGGGCTCAGGTTGCAGGAAGATTTATTTTTGAGGTTGAATTTTGTTCTTATTTGTGTCTTTTTAGCAAAGGCAGACAGAGAAGAAACTTTGAAAGCAATGGTACCTGGAGGTGGTATAATGCCATCACCTTGTCTCCCACACACAAAAATAGTATTCACCTCTCCAAGCAGTGCTAACAGACAAGATGGCAAAGTGTCTTGTCAGATCCCTCAATCATTTTGTCCCCAATAAATTTTTGATGTCCCTCCAAAAGCATTTATGTGGCTTTTGAAACCTGCAATAATAGTATTGGAATTCAGTTGTTCATATAGCCTTATGTAAATCTCCATTCGATGTGGCCTTCTTTTCCTTTCATAGAACAGGGATGAGACACCAAAAAGGGTGGCTCAAAATTCCATTACCAAGGCTTTTGGCATGAGCAAAAAGTGAAAGCATCGCAACACCCAGCGAAAACAAGTGCCAAAATAATTAGGCTGACTTGGAACACAAAAGATGTGAAAATTAGGGGCTTCTGTGAAAAAGAATTTTTTGCTAGCTGATAAAAGAGATATGACCAACAGCTGTTTTTACATCCCCTGGTAAAATATGTATTTGCTGACATTTGGTTGAAATGTCGCATTTGACTCCTGACAATAACTCTTCAACGTTTTCCTCGCCTTCATCATGTCAACTTAATTTTACTCTTTCAACCTCACCCACTTGCCATTGTTCCAGTCATTTTCTAAAAAAAAAAACCCGCCAAGATTAACTTTATCGGTTTCATTTCACTTATTTCACTTTCATGGATAACGTCTGGTACAGCAACACCTCTACGCCTCCCAATCGGCTTTCCTCACCTCCTGTAGCTACTGCTTGTATCACTGACGGACCAAACCAATCTAACAGCGAGGTTATCGGCTCAGAGCCGTCTGGTTAAAATAGACCATGACTATCAGCGTTAGAGGGGAAATGGGCTTAACGTCGGCCTGTTAGCTGTCCGTGTCTTCTGTGAGCATGACTCCTTCTTATCAGGCCCCCATGGCGTGTTGCCCCTGTGATGACTGTGACCAGAAAACAACATTACAAGAAGACATTACAACTGTTAATTCATTGCTTTATTTCATACAGTACGTCGATCGCTGAGTTTGATTTAGAGGCCTTTGTTTTGGAGAGTGGAGGTGAGGGTTCAATGTTAAAAGGTCATATTTCATAAAGAGCCGCTGTGTGGCAATTAGAGTTTTAATCGGCTGTGGTTCACTGGAGGAATACAAAGTAACATGTGCCACTCAGATAGAGTGAACTATAGCAGAACCCATCAGCTAGTCTGTCATTCATAACTGATCAAACATCATTACTTATTTTTTAGTTAGTTAGTTTTTAGATTTTTGTATTTTTACATATATATACATACATACATATACATATATGTATGTACACTACCAGTCAAAAATTTGGAGGTAATATTAACTCTTGATTAACCCTCTGTACTGAGTGCATCATGTTGTAAGACTGCTTTGCATCGATGTAATGGAATCCCATGCACCACACTTCACATCCTGTGGGGGTTTTTTCCCATTTTTTCACACACACATATATATATATGGAAAACAATGGGGGGAAAAAACCCAGAAATATGTTTTCATCCACTACCAACCCAAAAAAAGGACTATTACATTTTATTTCTTTGAAATACAGTGTTTAGTACATGCAACTTAATACAATTACTCCCATTTTTCATAGAATAGATATTTATCTTGGCAATAATTTTTCGTCAATTATATCTTAGGACTACATGTAGCCATGTTCAAAGAAAAGAGTCATGATGTTGAATCTTTGAGTGGGTTTTATCAGGCTTTTGTCTGATCTCACAATGTTGATTCCAAACACATGGGGGTAAGATGCAGTCTAATAATCCCTGATTTAACATAACTTGAACAAGAGGCATCCGGAGTGTTTCCTCCTGTACATTTTTAGGGTTGCTGTGCTTGAAGTTGGAGTTCTTGCAGAGAAAGAAATACCTTTGCTGTTTTGTTGCGCAGCAGTCCGGGCCTAAGGGAGCTTCATTGAATCTGTAATATACATATAAGCATGCAACATGCCCACACATTGATTCATATATTCTACATCCTCATAGTAATTCTGACATATCCGACCATTGTTTGTCACTGTCATATTTTGCGAGCCTCAACTTAAGGGAGCATCCATGCGCAGTCGGCACTCATGCATTTTTCATGAATACCCACTGGAGTTCCTTTGAAAGTCTATGTTCTATCGTTGCCATCAGAGTTTTGCTCTCTGTGCCTATGATATGTGGTAGAGGGCAGAAAATTACATCGCCCCTGATAAATGCCACAGAGGATGAATTTGCCTGATAGAACCTTTCGAAGTCGGGCAGTTTAATTAGAGTAACTATGGCCAAGGCTCCCAACATATCAGAAATAGAGGGGGAAATCACCATTGGAGGTTCATCCTCTTTTAAATATAAACGCTCTGTTTCTCTTAGTGGTGCATTTCAAATAATACCCTTGCTGACACACCAGGCTTTTTTAATTTCACAGCAGAATCCATGGTTCAGCTATCACTGGTTGTAATATGGACGTCTGCAATCAGACACCCGCTTCACTGCCTGACCCCTCAGAGACTCCTGCACTGAATGGGAAATAGTCAGCAGAAGAAAGTGGGGATAACAGAACGGAGGTGAACTTATTTATCCACCAAAAGCCCTTTCATCTACAAAATGAGAAATACTATGAAATGGAAAGGGAGGGATGGCTCACAAAACACGTTTAGATAAAGAAAACAAAATGTCAACACAAAAGTCACAAAAGTGAGGAAGAAAAGTGGAGGCGAAGAAGAATTTTCTTATCTAACAAAGTTCCGTTTCTCATCCTGTTACTCCCACAGGAGATACATTCTGTAAGGACGAGATGCTTAATTGACTTTATCTTGTTCGAATCTGAGCTCAATTTTTAAAAAGCAATCTCTCTCTGTAAAATGTCAAAAATACAATTATGTGCTACACTTATTCCTGACAATTCAATTATCATCAAACATAAAAAGTCTGAATTTCACGCACAGAACATTTTCAATGGCTCCATCTGTGAAATGTTAGGTGAGGCAAATGTGGATCTTAAGAGTCATACCTGTCAGCATAACATTTGGAAAAAATGTTTTCTCTGACTTTAAGGCCTGTATTTTACTGACATACAGCATGCAAGCTTTGAGGGTTGTGAGGAACTGAGAACATTCCCACCTCAGATCATTTTCATAATTGTCACAGGTTGCCACTTTTCAGAGCAACTGAGGAAAGTCTCCTTCCTTGCGATCACACACACATTCACACAAAGATTTACTGTACGTATATCTGCAAGAAAGCGATAAATATGTCTCCTTCTAGCTTTTCAGGACTTCCTCCTCTTGTCCTTATGGTGGGAAAAAGAATAGAAATACAGAAAATGAGCAAACGGCTCACAACTGTGACAAACACATTAAACTGGGTTGTTGTTTTTTTAGGCTGAGTGATGTTCTGTAAAGCTGACCAATCATCCATTTATGTATGCTGACTTTAAGTTTATGCTAAACAGGAAAGTTTTGCACGGCTTCACGAGGCATAGAAGTGACAGATATAAAACCTCACCTGTTGTGGTTCAACATTTTTCATTTATATTTACATGATTACAAACCAAGATTAGAAATATTTTGCATGCTGGTGAAGTGCAACTACAGCTGAATAAAATACATTTTATGACAGAGAATAATAATTAAATGAGTTAATGCTTAATTGTGTAAAAATGTAATTTAATGTTTCATCTCATTAATGGAAAATGTATTCACTTCACTTTTAATTGTATCTGATCAATCATCAGATGTCTGTATTTACACAACCTAAGCAATTAATGTATTTGCATTTTGATTAAATGTTAGAAATAGGAGGATTAGTTTTGACTTGACAAAAATCTAGCGGATTGATCCCTGGACCAATCTTTACTACTCCAGGGAATTTAATCAAAATCTGACCAGAACATTTTGAGTCATCCTTCTAACAGATAAACAATGTCATCAAACACTGAACCTCAATGGTAGAAGTAATACATGTGTTTTCATGTTGCTATGACTATTATACTACTACTGTACTTGTTAGTAGGATCCATTCACTTTTGGTTTTGGTCTTTTCGTGGGTTTGTTGACCAAATAAAATAAATGTATAATATGACATAACATATCCTTTAAGATGAAGCAAGTGAAACAACTTAATTTATAAAAAATAATAATAATAAATTTGTATTAAAAGTGTTAAGTCATGGTTTAAAAATAAATATATAATCAATTAAAGATTCCCAGAATCTATTTGATGAGTTGGATTTATTTTGGTTTCCCAGTGTGCTGTGCTGCTTCCTTCATGAATAAGCTAATTCATTCACTCATTCATTTTCTGTAACTGCTTATCCTGTGTAGGTTCGCGGAGGGGCTGGAGCCTACCCCAGCTGACTTTGGGCGTGAGGCAGGGTTCACCCTGAACAAGTCACCAGTTCATCACAGGACCACATAGAAAAACAAACAACCATTCACACTCACGCCTACGGCCCAATTTTTCATTTTCTCTTGTCCCAGCAGGTTGACTCCTATTTTCTTCCAAGGAGTTTTGAAGCCATGTGTGTCGGATGGAGGATTGTTGAAGATGTACACAGCACATAAGATGTTTATAAGTTCATAAATTACAAATCAGAGGATGACAAAAGCTGAGAGGGCAGTTAAGATTTTAAAACTGTATTTTAACAATATTTTTTCTTGCTTACCATTTGTGACATTTCCGACTTACAGTCCTTGAAACTTCATCATGAGGATGCAGCTATTGAATTTATTGTGGAGGAATGAAACATGTAATGAAAAAAATATCCCACCTCGTTTTCATTCATGTTTTCAACATGCTGGAGAATTAAATGTTTTCTGATCCCAGGGTTAAATTCTTGTTTAGCATCTTAAATCTCAGCCGTGTGTAAAATCAGACCTAATAGTCAGCGGTATCATCAGGCTCAGGTTATAAACAGAAAAGTGAAATGCACCATGTTGAAATATTAATGCTGTGTGTATCAATAAGCTGTCTCCCAACAACATTTGTCAAAGAACTGCTGACAGTAAGACCAAACACTCATGCACTGATGGACTGAATCTAACAAGCAGCCAGCACATCACACACATTTTAACTGATATATTAATAAAAAATTTAAAAAAACAGACTACAGGCTAAAATGAATACAGATAGAATGATAAACAAGTTGAACACAGATGCAAAAATCAGATCTCCAAACATAGCATCTCTGCACACCCCTGTACACAGCGATCAATCACCATAACCACAACAACTTGTTCCTATAGATGTTCTCCTTTCATTCCTCGTGTGTCTCCACTGGTGTAGCGTTTTCCAAGCACTAACACTATAAGTACAGGCCTGCCTCTACTCTATCATCTCACATATGTACAGTATATCAATTACAATAGCTTCTTTTTTTTTCTGTTGGAACAATACCGCTCTTTGTTGCGTCATCCCGCAGCATCCGCCAGCTGCTCTCTTGCTATACTGTAAGTTGCTCGCTGTGCAGTGTGTGTTTGACAATCTGCTGATCCTAAACACCTTTGATATGCAAATATCCTCATACTTCAATTAACAATTGATAGAGATGCCATTAAATGTTGATGGGGCTGTTACAACATCACATCTAAGTTTTATTTATCAGCCTTGTGAATTTTTACGTTGTAATTTGTGTTTGGTATTTGTTTGTGTATTTATTTGTTTTGTTTGATGTGTATTTATTACTACTAATAAAGATACCTTGAACCTTGAACCTTGAAAGGTTTAGAACATTTTCTCAAGAGTTGAAAGGAAAACATAGGATTTATGATAGCTACGGTTTTATTTCTGAATTGATAGGCACCAGAATTACCACAATAAGATCTTTATAAGCTGTAATTAACTTGTATGATTAATAAAGTATTCTTATGAGAGAGGCAACAAAAACCCTTGATCCTTCACTTAATACAACTTAATAGATAAACTGATAAACTAACATGGTTATGCAGTTATGTAGCTCAAACTGAGATTACCCTGATGACACTATGAAGCATTATTTCCTCAGAGTGAGCATCTCTATTATTTATAAATATTTAAATTTACTCAAAGTAATAAACATACATCCTATAGATCATCATCATCATCCATCCATCCATATATTTTTTTTGTAGACACTTCTCCTGTGCTGGGTTACGGGAGGGCTGGAGCCTATCCCAGCTGATATGGGGCGGGAGGCGGGGTTCACCCTTGACAAGTCGCCAGTTCATCAGAGGAACACATGGAGAGACCAACAATCATTCACACTCACATCTACAGGCAATTTATAGTCACTAATTCACCTATGAGAGGAAGCCGGAGAACCCAGAGGGAACCCACACAGACAAGGGGAGAACATGCAAACTCCACACAGAAAATTCCCAGGTCCTCAGGTGGATCGATGCCATCAATCAAATGACTGAAGGGGTCAGTTTACAATTTTCCACAAATCCACAGATCTTTTGTTGTTGTTTGTTTGTTTTTGATATAATGACATTAGAGGATAACATCTGGATGGGGGGGGGGGGGGGGGGGGGGTAGAGGCCAGGAAATGGTGCAGGTGACAAAACAAAGGAGTGAGTTTGTCTATAGGCTGCCATTGGTCTGTCATCCACTATAGGGCCATACAGTAGGACCTGGGTTTAATATCATTTAACATAAGTGAAGGTTTCACTGCAATGGATCATTTCGTCCTGCTTCCATATTCATACAGATTATAGTGAGACAGAAATACTACATGTATGTGTATGTTGGTATTTGGAAGTATTCATCTTCCCCTCCGGCCTGAACAGAGCCTTTGTGACTGTTGAAGAGAAGCCCAGTAGACCAGTAGACACTATATTCTGTGGATTTTCAGGGTGTGAAGTGATGCATCTTTACACTCGCAGTGTTACAGCGCACTAATATAAAGCTTCTCTTTAGTAATAAATAACAAGTCTTTTTTTTCCTGGTTTCGTTCAGAGCATGCCGTCTCCCTTGCTGAGACTGACAGTGTCTTCGTGATCAATGAGACTGGACCAGCCTCCATTTTCCATCTTGCCACTCAGCCCAGAGAGGTTTTAGTTGCCAGACTCTACCACACAGTGCTGCCCTTGTTTTACGGTTGCTGTGGCCTCTGGGTTTCTCTGATGAGCCTCCCTCTTGCGCTATCATCCATCTTCAAGGGACAGCCTGATCTAGGTGAGGTCCTGGTGGCGACATGTTTCCTCCACCTTTTTGATTATAGTGCAGTCTATGTTCCAAGGTTTATCTGTGGTCTTTGAAAGCGTTTCCATCTTTCGTCTAATCAACAATCATGTCAAAAACATCTTGTTTGCTCGTTTCTTGACCGCCTGCTGACGCTCAGCAATATGGTGATTTTAATCCTTCTAATGAGAATTAGTTTAGTTGACTTCAGCTGAATCGTGCAGCTTTCTGCATGCTTTGAAATATGATTAGATAAGTCAGAAAAAGAAAAAAAGGTTTATATTTTTATTTCTTGTTTGTCAGCACAAATAGTGTTCCTTTTCCGCATATTAACAGAATGTTGTTGTTAAGATAATCTACAATCTTTTTGATGTCCAAAGTGAAGAATTACTTTAGATGGTTCTTGTTTAGTAACAAATGAATGAAAATTGAAACAAATCGTATCTGAGGACAATTTGAACACGAGCTCCCACATACAGTATATATTTTTAGGAAGATCTTGTGGTTTATTTCTCCACTTCAGAGCTCAAATACACTTGTTTTCCTGCATGTCAGGCTTTTCAATTCTGCCCTTGAAGGTAAATGGATACCAAACATAAAACTCACAATAAGTGAATTGTCAGTAAAAAAAAAAAATAATAATAACACAACTATGTCGAGGATGGAAGTGGTGTTGTTGCAACCAAGGTAATCCCTTTAGAAACCTTCTTTGGTCAAGGACTGCTTTCTGTCTGCATGTAGAGATGATAAGAGTTTTCTGGTCGTCATACAAATAAGAATTAAGCATCCATCACTGTTTGACAGTTTACTCTTCAATGGTCCTACACACATAGGATATATACAGTATATATATACTGTATATATATATATGTTTTCTTTCCTTTATTTCTTTGGGTTCTAACAAAAACGATTTTACTTGCGTCAACATCCTGGTATCAGACTGATATTTGTAAATGCCCAAAATTGTTAATGTGATTAAAAATTGCTTCTTTTTTTTTATTCATACCAACTATATGATACTACATCTCTGTATTCCCTGATTAGACTCTGTATTTTCCTTGAACACATAAAACCTGATTAAAAAAAATCTTAGTCATATAATACCATTAAGAAATTTAAAACAAAAAGACATTTAGATTTCTAATGTAACAGTTTAATATCAGAGGATGGTCTATTTAATGACAACATTCAGCGATAAAAGGAGCGATATCACTATTCCATTAGGTGGACATTTATATTGATGTTTATGAAAAATGTTATTTCATTATCGGACTTTTAGGTTTTTATCAATTTACAATATTCTATATAAGTAATTAGGAACACTTCGCTACAAACAGGACACATACTAACAGTAATCATTCCAAATAAAATCAGACTTTTTGGCCTAATATGTTTAAACCAACAGCTTGAGATATTGTTCGTCATTCATTTATGTAAGAGCAGGATTTTATTGTAGAAAAAAACAAAAAGTTAATGTTGGACCCTGGTTTTTGGATGGTGAGAAAAATCCATTTTTGGATTCTTGGCGATTTAATGAACTTTGGCATCTAGACACAAACTTAATCATAATTCAGCAGTGTCAGTAATACCATAGCCACGTTACATTCAGTGGTAGGAGGTTTGAGTCCCTGAAGATAACAAGGATACAAATGTAACCTTAATCAGTGAAAACAATCTGCTCCTCGGTGCGGTTTAGTTAACTTTTCCTGACATGCATGTTCAACAACACAAAAATATTTCTTTTATTCACCATGTAAATGAAATAAAAGAAGGCAAGGTCATCGATACACTCTCATTATAATCCTTTTGTTTTTATGAATTACAAAAAGAGCAAATTAATGCTTAATAATGCAGGTTATATCCTTGCAGCAGGACCAAACCAGTCCAAGATACACATAAGCTATAGTCTCTCATAGTTGTCTCACTCCTCCTGTTTCTCAACTTGATGTCTGACTTTTTTTTTAAATAGACACAGCAGAAACAGTCTTCATTTGTTTTATCCGACTAAGAGAGCTGTCAACAGCAGGCTGGACTGTAGTCGGTCTGTTGATCTGTCTTGTCCAATCCTGTACATGTATAAACATGACGCAGCGCAACACCGCCTCTCTCGGAGTGACAGCTGAGCTGTGACAGTCGCCGTGGTTCAGACAGCGAGAAAAGCAGCGAGTGATGATGAGGAAGTAGCTTGTTGAAAGATAAGTTGATTCTGTACAAAAATGACAGCTCCACCAGATTTGTGTACTCGGGGTTTACAATATTTCCACAGAGGACTAATTTCTCTCACTGAATACAGAAGTCAACATTTTATGCTATGTTAATGCCAGTAATGTACTTTTTTTGTCCTAATAAATCAAATAAAAATGTGACCTTCAATTTAGACAGTAAAGACTCCTGGAGGAACTTCACAGTGCAAAAAATGTTTGTATGGAATTTCCAAAGAGTGAATTTCTTTACATTTTCATTCGTCTGCATTCACTAAACTCTAACACTGGTTCAGTTTTTAAGGTCTAAAAAATAAGCGATGATGGTTTTAACTGCTCATTCAGCCACAAAATGCATTTTGTTGGTTTAACTAGTTTTTAATAGTTCAACCTTTAAGAACTGCAGAGGTTTAAACATTAGAAAAATAATACAATCATCTCCCTAAATACACGTCTCTTACCGTTTTATTATGTGAAGCGCTTTGTGTTACATTTTACTTTTATGAAAAGTGCTATACAAATAAAGTCTGATTGATTGATTGATTGATAATGTGGCTGCCTTTTCTAAAGTTTGCAGAGACCTGATGACATAGGAGAGTATCAGCTCTCTTGACTGCCACTGGATGAAAGCACCCTGAGTCATAATCAAATCCCCAAGAAACTTCACGATTCCCACTCTTTGTGCTCCCAGCCCCGTAGGATAGAAGTTGCCTGAAGCAGCTCTCAACACATTGGTCAGAACTGATCAAACAAAGACACTATGGACTACTTAACATTCCTGAGCAGTCACCATTCATCTAACTGTTTCACTGATGCAGTTCTCTCATATAGAACGTGAACCTGGCATTTAACTTCACCAGAAAAACAAGCGAACCCCAGGAGACTGTTATAAAGGGTGTTCCCTGTCACTATCAACACTACGCTTAACACCTGCTATATATTTGCGATACTATTTAAAATGTAAATACATTTGCATGTTAAGTGAAAAACATTAACTTCAGTATGCAGAAATCATTAAACATGACTTTAATACTACTGGATAGAAAACGTGCTCATGCTTAACAGAATAGCAAATATTCTGAATAATAATGACTTATATTAGATTAAATATTAAGCTTTCTGTGGACACAGTATTTTGTTGATGCTCCTCTTATTTGTAGCACCTACTCTATTAAATACTTTCCCCCTTCTCTTTCTTTAAAATTCTCACGAGGGCACCCATTGGATTTCCATTTTTGTGCTGGAACAGGTAGACTGCATTCATGCCATTCCATTTTAAACACCCCAGTGTGACACAAAGCAGTCTAGAGTCAGGTTCCATGTGTATGTTGTGTCAGCAGAGCCTGGGAAGACTTGGCTGTGACCTGTATCGTCTGCATGCAGCATCTGAGCCAGAGGCAGTTTCCATGGGTGGAAGGGTTCCCAGATCTCTTCATCATCTAGAGTGTGCTAGACATGTGTGTAATGGTCTCTCTCATGCCTCACTGCAGAATGTTGTCAGTCTGAGAAAACCACATAGAGAATTAGAGGCGGGGCTGGGGGTGTTGACAAATGCTCTTGAACAATTCCCGACAGGTCCCATGGCCTTTTCACGAATAGACAGCCCAGACACACAGGTTGGACACAATTAACCACATACTCAAGCATGCCCACGCTGCTGGTTGTGCGTGTTGTACATGTACGATAAGGCGCCGACATGAAGGGCAAACACATAAGCAGAGTTTGTTTGCAGTTTCTCTGCTCTGTTTGGCATTTGTCGACTTCAGTGTCAGGCTGACAATCACTATAGGTCAAACCGAATTGCCTTGTGTCCAAGATGCCTGGTAAACAAGCTTGCCTAAATAATTACTCACTCAGCTGGACTGCAGCAGATCCAGGAGCCTCAGTGTTGACAGAGGTTATATGATATGTTCGATTTCATGAGCCAGGAGCCTGATGTATAAATCATGTGTAGGCACAACAACCGTGTGTACACCTATAAACACAAAATGTGCATGATACAGTACCTGCTCATCTGATCCTGAGTTTTGCTTAAAATCTTACATGGTTAGTAGATTTTCAACTATGTCCCAAATCAAATTTATAGAAATTGCTTTTTTTGCTATTGCTATTTTTGTTTTCCTCATGCACTGACCTTTTTTTTATATAGGGGATTGGGGTTTGTGTTTGTGTTCTGTATGAATGTTAAAATAAAAATGTGGGGAAAAAACTAAAATAAAAAACAACAACAGTATTACACCTATAAACACAAAATGTGCAGTGAGAATATGTGCGTCTCATGCATATTTCAGTGGACACATTTGTAAAGAGATACGTAGCCATGAGGCTGAAATGATGAGATAGAATCAAAATATAAGTTTAAAGATGGGACCCTAAAAACATTTTTTTCATTTGATTGTTTGCCAATATCACTGATTTCATTTTATTTTGCATTTATATCATACGGTGCATTTATAAACAAACTATCTAATATTATTCTTAATATTATTCTGTGTAACATTGAAGCCATTGCTTCCCTGTTAATTAGTGTGAAGGGTTAATCATTGATCATGGTTCCTATGTTTAATAAGTATGATTGAGATATCACTGATATGGTTTACAGGTGCATGTAATAAACTAACGGTAAGGTGGTTTTATTAGCTCACCTTGTGTAACACAATCAGGTAAATAGGACTTTTCTTGTTGTTTTAACAGGTCAAAGGGGTGGTGGAGCAGACACAATCAATATGCAAATGACTGTTTAAGGGCATTTCTGCATCAATTTATAGATAATTGTGGGAGTGGAAATGAAGCGTGTGCATGTGCACGTGTTCCTGCAATGATTGAGAGAACAGAATGAGGCATCCACGCATCTGATGAAAATAATACGTTTGTAAATTACTGTCTTTGGATTTACACACAGCTTTATGCATCTGCTCCCAGAAAGCCACTGTGAACAGAAAAAAAAGAAGTGTCATGACAGGATTTAACTTCTCTCTTCGCCCGGGTGAATCTGACACTACAGCATCTTGACAATCGATCTGTACTGCTGAGCCAAGCTGCTTGATAAGAAGTGTTCAGACTTCCAATAGACAGCTGATTACGTTTTGTGGGCACAGCCTGGCCTTTTCCCTGTCTGACACCAGTCTATTACAGCACTGATCAGTAAGCAGCTGTAATCACCTGTATAGGTGTTGTGGGAATGATAAGGATGGAAGGAGCATAGCAAAGCCACCAAAGACTGGTCGGACCATCAAAGATCAATACATCATCTTGTCCAATAATAAACCACTTCGACCTTTTGCCTGTCAACAGATATATTAGGCCAGGGTGTGATATGGACCTTTCATGATAACTTGACATCTATAATCATCAGTCCGGCTACATCAGCACGTATCCACATCTAAAGCATTTGATATCATGTGTGTAAAATGACAAAGGATGATAAAATACATAGATTTAGCTTTTTACTTTTTGTCAGAAATCCTAAAACAGGTCTTATTGTGTACTCACTGTGTTCACTCATCTATAATTCTGGCCATGAAAATATTTAATCAAGCCAATATCAAATCAATACACTTCCTTTTTTTATTTACAGCCAGATTAACACATGTCAAAGATCACCATGGCTACAGGCAGGGCATTGACAAATTGTAAATACGGCTGTTTGCATTCAATACAGTGTCCTTCTTTTTTTAACAGATTGGTTGTATAAGATTAATGTAGATGTGGCTGAAATAGCATTATTCCACAGCTGTAACTAACGTCTAACTTTCATTCATGCTAAATACAATGATTATTTCCTGCATCAACCAAATGAGTGTTCTGCTTTTACATTGACAGAAAAAGTGTAAAATTCTCATCACAATTTCCTGCACAAGTACTGAGAGAAGTTAACACATTCATGTTTAGAGCGATGGATTTATCAAACTATTAAATGTCAAAACATTTCCTTTGCATCAATGCTACATTGTTATACAGTATATCAATAATGTATGATGTCCAGAGTATTTTGTCATAAATTGTTCTAGTTTATGTTTCTTTGGCCCACTTTCTCACAGCCTGCTGTGTCTACTTGTACCTCGGTTACCTGAAACACTTAACATTGCTTAGAAAAGTAGAATGGAAGTGGAGTGCATTCCTCAAAACAGACCCAACACATCCCAAAATTGATCTCATAGATCTGTAATTACAACTAGACTACCCTCTATCAAAACATATTTAAATCTGGTGGATCCAAATGTTTGTTTTGATATGCACCAAATTACACCGTCATAGATACCAACCTGCAAAATATTCAAGATTTTCCATGCATTATTCCCTGTGAAATTAGAGAAAGCGTTGAAAAACAACCTAGCTCACAATGTTAAAGAAAGAGCGAAAAAGTCCTGGATGGATCCTCACCAAAAATGAAAAATGAATGGGCTCTATTCTGGCCCAAGACCCATGTGTGTATACATATGCTGTATTTATAGATGTATGTATGGTTTTTAATCACATAATGTTAAATAAAGTGATAATAGGCGTGTTTACAACCGAAACTGTTGAATAAGCCTGGGGTTATTCATCTGGATGACAGAAATTCCAGAACCAACATCACCCACCTGAATCGTTACTTAGACATAGATGTATTTGCCAGGCAACCAGTGGCTATTTCACAAACATGTTATTTCTGCATTAAATGAAGTTGCAGTCTACTGAAATAACAATCAGTCCAAAGATAAATATATCCACTTCTTCCTTTGGATTTGACAGTCAGATCATTGCAATTGTCAAATAAAAAATTACGCATGTTGGAGGACTAAACTAAAAGCTGACATTTACCGCTCATATTTTTTCAAATAAATTGATTTTCCATGCCTGCCTATTCTTATTTAAGTGCTTTCAAGGGAAGATGTGGGTATCATCATTCTCCTGGTTAAATAAAGGTTGAATAAAAAAATAAAAATATAAATAAATAAATCATCATGTGAGAGAGAAAAAAATGCTCTAGTCTAGCACATAAAACTGACACACACTCACGCCTACAAGTAATTTACTTGACCTGCATGTTTTTGGACAATGGGAAGACACTGGAGTACTGGGAGTATGACACCAGTATGAGATGAACATACAGAAGAAGAGGATTGTTCCATCAATAAAACAGACAAAAGTCTTTCAGACAGTTATTTTATGTAAAAATAAATACATTCGAATCATATTTAAGAGAAAATAATGTTAAATATTACTGAAACGGTCTTGATTATGTATATATTTCACATACAAAAAAAGCCTCAAATATAAAGTAGATGCATAGGATGTAGTAAAACATATGGTTGGGCTCAATGGTGTTTGGATCGTAAGTCAGAACATAATGAGAGCCCATAAATGGGAGTGTAGAGGCACAATGAAACATTGTGCTTTTATTTCGTTCACAAACTACTCAACATGGGGTGCAGGTAGCGCAGTGGTTTAAGTGCGCGCCCCATGTATGGAGGCTGCAGTCCTCCCGTGGTGGCTATGGGCTCAATTCCCACCCATGGCCCCCCCGCCACATGTCTACCCCCTCACTCTCTCTCCCCATTTCCTCTCACAACAATCTTCAGCTGTCCTATCCAAATAAAGGCAAAAAGAACTGCCCAAAAATAACTAAAAAAAAAACTATTCAACCTAACTTTTCTTGTTTAAAGTGTAACATCAAAATAATGAATAAAATAAGACTTTGGCTTCGTGCAGCTTGAGAAAAGATAGCATCAGAATATTTTCAGTTTTCCAGAAGAAGTTCCTGGACCTGTTTCGTCATAAAAGCTCTGTTGATGTACGACCAAGTGTCAAGGCTTTTGCACGCTTTCAGACTTTGTTTTGTGTATTTCCCCGGTGTTGAGAATAGATCCATGTAAATGTCAGGAAACTCAATTCCTAACTACATATTAATGTCCATGGATGAATAGTTCTGTGGTACATTTTGAGGATCACTGTTGAGTCCAACTGCCTTTAATTTAAGGAGATAATAGTTTGTTTCCCCTTCTAAAGGCAGCCATGCTGCAGGATGTTTTACCACTCAGTCCGACTGATGGGGGGGGTGAAAGGGATGTCAGTGCTTACCCTCTACTGTAGCGTGTCACATAAGACAGCACCAACTCATTACTTAGTCTTATGGTTGTCGTGTTGGAGTAGTGTTGCTCCACTGCATGCACGGCTCTCAACAGTGGCAGATGTGATGCTGAGCTAACGGGCAATCAAGGGTTCCTGCTGATAGCGGAATGATACTAGCTCTCTTCGCCTACACCTGACCAATGCAGGTTCAGTAAGATCGTTCAAAAGACTGGATTGACTAATCCGGAAACCTACTCAACCCCAGTAAAATGCCTTCTAGATATAAAGCAGGACTTTCAGTACATCAAACAAATGTTCCTCTTTTGTAGAGCAAACAAATAATCATGACAACACAATATCCGAGACGTAATGAGCAGTTTGACTTCAACACCACGGTTGGAAAGCTTTGGATAAAATGAGGCTTTCTGCTGCTTTTTAAAAATGCAACTGCCTGCATGTCCCCTGTTAGTGTGCCTGATACTCGGACTGAAGTCTCATTCGTTTCACTTCATTTCAAACCACTACACAAATGGAAGATGGCAGCAGACAGAAAACTAACTGGCTGAGAAAAATTCACACAGACTGAGAGTTAGCTCAGGATTAGCCTTTATGTTTGGCTTGTTCACTAAAAGCAGCATAAATGCACACCACTGCAGCTGTCACTGTTTTAAAAAAAAAAATCTACATCGATGGTTTTGGTACAGTGAATCCTTTTGACAGTATGTATTCCCATGAGGGAATACAGGCAACTTACTGTTTGTTATGTTTTAACATAAACCTGTGTACATTAGGTTGGAGGAATTTACATATTACCAAACAGACATAAACAATAAAATATGACAATCAACAGCCTGTGAGACGCAAATATGTGTTCAAACACATCCGCCCACACATACAGACAAACATAACAGTGTCTGGAACCGACAGATGGTACAAGGCCTGGGTTTGGATTCTGGATGGATGTTTGTCAACTCTTGGAAATTAAAAAAAAAAGAATGGTGTTATGACTGATGTGCAGGAATAGCACATCAGTCATAACACAATGCGATAAGATCGCAACTAAAGCAAAATGTGATTATAGAGTAAAACAAAATAATTACACAGCAATGCACGACATGCATCGCACAAACATCTTTCAGAGGCACGCAACACCTGTCAACAGTAATTTGAGTTGTTAAAGCAAGCAAAACAAACAGTAAAGAGAAAGAAAACACCCATCACAAATGATGACAAGCATTATGATCACAAATTGATTCTTGATTTTAAAATGAATCACTTTCTATACTTCACCTTTGTAAAGCCCAGAGATGTTTTATCATGTTTCCTCATACTTGTTGGCCTTGGGTATATAGTCAGAACTTTACTTTTTTAAACATATGACTCACCATGAATCAATACTACATCCAGCAGCACAAAACCCTTTAGAAAAATCTAATAATAATGATAGAGATTACAAAGATTGCATCCTCAATGCATTTACTGTTGATGTTGTTGCACAACATGTTTGTTCCTCTACCCTCAAAGCCTCATTCTGAGATCAATGAGACTGTCTCTTTTCAGATTCACGATTTCGAACAATGCAATCTTTTCAATTTAGAAGGACTTATAAAGTTTTTATCGTCTCTGGTGCTTCGTATTTAAAGTATTTTATACTCCCAGTGGAATAGCAGCACTTTGAGGACACTGAGAGTTTTCTGAACAATTGGTTTAAAAATCCCATCATGCAAACATTAATACAGGCAGCGATTAAAGCATAACATCAGCTCCAAGGTTGTTTTAGGATGTTAAAGGATTGCCCTTCATTACTTGACATGACCCTTTGTAGCAAGTGTGCCTTGTTGAAATCACAGCTAGAAAATATGCAAAATCATTATTGATTTATTTAGTGTAACATTAGTTAATCCTTTGATGCCAGGTTGTTTTCTACAATAAGCATTAACATTAACCCCAAAATTCAGAATTGAAATAACCTGAAACATAGTTTTTACCAAGTCAGATGACGGAAAAAAAATACTTCTATTGATCTTTTCTAGACTTTTCACAAATCTTTGTTTCTTTTCATTCACTACACACATTAAGTTCCTGCTGACAATGCAACACTAGAAACGTTTTGGTCATAACTGGCAACGTATGCAGCTGGTGACGAGGGATTGCGAAAGGCAAAACCATCAACTTAGATGAATGATATGAATAAACACCCTTCAATATATGATATCAAACTTGCCTACTCCTTCACACACCTGCAGAAAATGGCTCAGCTGCTTCTTCTTTTTTTCTTTCTTTTTTATCAAAGCTGAGTGGATCTGTGAGAAGCTGAAATGTTTGTGAGTCTGATTTAGGATCAGGAAATCAGGAAAAACTAAATTCCCCTCTCATGTGTTGATATGGACTGAACCTTGCACTGACACTACCTACATGAGCTGAATTTAATGACATATGATGTTAAAGCCCCTCTGGTAGTCGAAACTAGTCAGCAGATCAACACCAATTTTATAAATGAAACATCATCAAACGAAGAAAGTGTTTTGCGAGTTGGAGGGCAGAAAGTAACAATGTGTATACTACAGTATAAATCCATTTGTGCTGCAGCTTCCTCAGCAATAATGATGCAGTCCAGCATTCTGTCAAACAAAGAATGGAACACATTCTCATCGGAAATGTCAAACCTATCAGTAAATCGAACAACAAATTGCTCTCACACTCTCACATTTTAACATTACCCCTTGTTGCATGAAATTAAAGTATATGTACAGCAAGAAGGAAAGCGAGTCTTTAATGGCTTCATAGTGAAGCAGTCAGTGATAACTATCATATTGTGTTGGTTCACTGAATGAATGGGTTTGGATGAAGCGAGATGCCTCCATGGGCTGATACTAGTTTATCTTGATTTAGCTGTCAGTCCCCCAAATGAGCCGCTAAATCAATTGTGACTGAGGGCCGTCATTCTACTGTGTCACTGGAGGGTTTATTGGGCGATAAAAACCATCAGAACAAGGTGAGATGAAGCATGAAATTTCATGACACAAACTTGTTTTTTCTTGTTTGGAGAAGTCACCATAACAAGGTTAAAGTGGCACTAAATGTGCCAGGTATTTGAGGACTGACCACTCTGAAACAAATGATCACCTATGCTGTATATACAGGTAAGGTCGATGCAGACTTATTAAAAGTGTGGGCAGCCACGGTGATGAAATGCTATAAATAGGGCTACTTTTCAACCAAGCAGTGATGAAACTCAGTAGAAAGAAAATTAATATATTCCATATAGTTAGTTAGTTAGTTATTCCTAGGACTAGATGATTCAATCCCTTGGTTGTTACACTATCCTGACGGCATCTTGGCTTGTGGGAGACTTTGTGGGCGACGGTGGAGCCAGTTGTAAAGTAGAACAAGGACTGTCAAACAAAAGATTCATTTTATACATACAGACAAACAAAACAAGTCTTATGAAGCAGTATTAATACCCTGCTCTTCAAGTAGATTTTTTTTTTTACATCTAATGTAATTCTGTCAGAGTGTGAATTCTAAATTAAAATGAAAAGCATGCATTTAAATTTGTAGATTTGATTCCAGCAGCTCTGCTCAGGTTATTGCTTCATTCAATTCATTGAGCACAAGCCCAGCAGCAAAAAGATAAGATGTTGCTCAAACAATGTTTTTAGAAGCTGACAAGAAGGAGATATCTCTCTCTGAATACTTATATTGATTAATCAAGATATGCGTGTATAAAACAGATAGATATCTCTGCAGTACAAAGGTTGTGAATGAATTACAATGTCAAAGATAAACAGCTTTTCTTTCTTTTATCCACCCTCACTTACTGTATAGAGGGGAAAATGAAAATGTTTGAGGTTTTGCTGTACAATAACTGAACTCGTACTCGCACTAACCTCAAATTAATTGATTTCACCCAACTGATCTCCAGCTAAAATGTTTACAAATCAACTGGAGGGAAATAACCAGTAATTCGCTAAAACAAAGCAACAAAGCAGATGGTGGGCACCTCTGGCAAACAGGGATGTGATGTGGTGGACCACAAAAAAGCTGCAGAGTGGATCGAGTCGGTCATTCAGGGAATAATGAAAGAAGCTAACTAACTTATCTATGATATCTAACATCCTCCTCACAGTTTGCTGTGTGGCTGCATGGGTTTCTGCTACATGCATATGCTCTGTATGAGACTCGGACCTTTACTTTAACAAGCTGTCGTGTATTTGCAGCTTTAATAAAAATAATGTTTCTCACATAATAGTAGTAGATACCTCAGACCATATGAAACTGATCATAAAGGCTGTTTGGACTGTCCTTTTTATACCCAACACTTGAGATTCTTGATCCATTATTTTAGACCACAATACTTAGAATAAACAGAGTTTATATGCCTAATTGCTTGTTTGTCTTAAAAAAGTATGATGCAACACTGTGCATTCTTTACATGTATTTATGAGCAATGCTATCAAATTCCCACAGGAATCCATGAGAAAGTTAACCTCAGAGATAGCAGCTCAGGGTAATTTCTAATCAGCAGTTTATTTATAAAAGTATTATTTATTAATATTTAGTTATAAATATTATTTGCTTTATATTTTTTTTGACTTGACCAATGAGGGTTCAGACCTATTAAACTGACCAATACTAATTACAGCAATGCCATTCTGGAGTCATGTAGTAAAAGCACAGGTTCAGCTCAAATGTAAAAAAATGAACATACATTGATGGGTTTTTTGTGTTTTTTTTCCTGAGACCTAATGTATTACAGTAAGTCAGTAGGTCAACCTTAGAAACAAATGCATGACCTGAGGGTGAGGGTGGGTGTCAGAATGAGTGGGATGCTGCAGGCCATGTGTGCTCTTGCATGAAAAATCATATCATTCAACTTTTGTTCCTCTACTGCTCATTTGTACACCACTCTGTGCTTTCTTTTCTACTGAAACCACCCCAGTGAATGTGTGATGCTTTGTCTGGTCAGCAGATATCTGTAATGTCAGAGCAAGTAGCTACTAAAATGCTTTCCTGTGAGCTTGAAAGGCTAGTCCGCTCTGAGCTTCTTATTCCCGGGTCACTGCCTCTCTATTGTTCCCCTCATGTGTACCACAGAGTGACGCGACATAAATGCGTTTTTCAAAAATACTTTCTCTTTTCACTAAAAAACACCCAAACTTTTGCTGCTGGTTGAAAAGGAAATCCCTGACAGGACCTCCTGCTGAGATAAACACAAGTCAAGAGGGGCAGTAGTATTTTCTCTGCTGTATGTGATGTGTGTCAACTTCTTGAATGCATCTGCTGCTCGAATGAATAATGTAATCACCTGACATAGCTCATCTGTGATCATGAATTATCTTTTCCCCAACAGCTTGTAACTGCGGCTCCCACTTCTCAGGGAACTACACCACAATGTTCTTGAGCTGCAGCTCCCAGTACCCGTGTTACATAAGGTTAGAGTAAAATATTCATCAAGCAGCTCTGGACCACATCTGTATGCAGCTGAGTGCTGAAGAAACACATTTCCCTAAACCTGCTAACTAAACCGGGATGGCTGCTGCTGGGTTTAAAGTGGTTTGCGTGCAAATGTGCTTGATTGCTTTTGTGTATGCTTGTGTTCCTGTGTGTGAAGTGTTCATACGCAAGGTATGCGTCTTTGAGTGGTACAATGATACACATGGTGTGTGTGTGTGAGTGTGTGTGTGCGGTTGTACCAGCATACAGTAATGCACCTGTCTTCATCAGTATGCTGAGTTTGTACTCGTGTGCATGCATTGCCTCAGTCTAAAGCAAACATTTATGTCTAGCCGCAATGCTACAAGACGTGGTTGGTCCAGTACTCTCTGCAAGTTATGTCATGCTGGGGCAGTGTGTGTAGTGAGACAGTTGTGGGCCCAATCCCATTTCTTAGTTTCACCCCTACCCCTTGCCCTTGCCTCGCCCCTTGAAACAGAGATACAAGGGGTGGTGGTTGAAATAATGGGACAACCCTACAAGACCCTGATACTGCATCAGTTGTTATTGACGGCGTTATAACAGAAGCAACACATTTTTGTTGCCGTGTTCATGCCATCTTCAGCTGTGGTAATTTCTCTTGCGTTGGTTGTGTCTTACCCTGCCAGTGTACACTGATAATAGAGGAGCGGTAATGTGCAGCAACTACGCTGCTGGACTAAAGTTACATTTCGTCAGACATATGCTAATCAAAGGGAGGAAATATGTCAAAATGCAGCACTGTAATACACAAATCAATAACTTAAGCTATTTAGGTAGAGACAGCAGACACACACACACACACACAACTAGCAATTTTTGTGATGTTTGTAATGACAAAAATGTCTATAATACATATTTGAAACAGCAGTAAACTAAGATGACCCATTGGTTATCATAATCTTTTTAATCTTTATTTACAAAGACAATACTTACATTTGTGGTTTTCTTTTGTTGCCTCTGAAACATACGCCACGATCTTGTCGGTGATTGGCAAGGCATTCTGGGAGATATCTACCACCCCTCCATTAGGAGTGTATCGGGACACCCTACCCGTAGGCATGAATGCGCAAAAGGGAGGGTTAGGACTAAGTGGTAGGGATAGGGGATGAATTGGGATTAGGCTATAAAGTAAAGTTTCTCCAGTTATCCATAACTCAAGACCTCACCTAAATGACCACACACTACTTTCCATTAAAGGTTTACTGTTTAATCTATAGAACTGATCGGACTTGTTCTACATCACGTCAGGAGCATTTCTCTCTATTTGGGTTGCTGTGACCGTTGTTCAGTTAGAGTGGATGTTGACAGATTGTTGTCTGCTGTGGAAAGTGAAGCCTAAGTGATAATAACTGGATAGTAACTCAGAAGCCCAAGTGATAGTAACTGGAGATGAACTGGCAAATCTCACTTTGTTGATCCACTCAACCTGTCATCTGACTGAAGCTGCTTTCTTAACCTCTAGCTGTCTGAATGTAAAAAGGCACATGAGGGGAATGCTAATATATACATTGAGGATCAAGGGAAAGGAGATCAGAGAATTCAAATTAAATATGCAAGGACACCGCTTACGTGCATTAATGAAGAGGGGACGAGCGCCTTGTTAATAGTGAAGGATTTGAGGCTTCCATGTGAGAGTGGGATCAAGAATGCGCTGCTGGAGAGGTTCATTAACGTGGCCCACAAAGAATCCTACCTGTGTAAGCTTGCATATACACATATTTTATGGGTGTGAGACAGAAAGAAATATAGACTTAATGCACAGGAATGATTGGACAGGAATGATGGTTGTTATTTTTTATTATTAGGCTAAAGAAAATGACATACAAACATCAGGAAATATAAAAGATATAAAAACTTAAGTGTGTGTGTATTTTGTCACATTGGGTTGAGTGCGATTCATAATGGGGGATGCAGGATAAAACCCATGTGTTTGGTAAAACTCTGGAATCAGAGGTCTTATCAAATCATACACATACTCATATACTGTAATGAAGCTCTAGCAAAAGTTCAGTCAGGAGGCCCGCGGCTTTGCACATCGGCCATAGTTTATTCTCATAACATCCTGTCATTCACACCTCTCACACATGCTCAGTTCTAATTTCCAGCTGTTAATGTCTCGGGCTATCAGTTGAGATATCAGCTGTTCACATCAGCTGGTCACATCTATCCAATAACACTGTGACACACCTTCATTGTTAGCCTTTTATCTTGCTGTTGTCTTTTTAAATCTGATTCTCCTCTAGTTTGTTCATGCACACCCTCCACCTCCCCATCACCACCCTGTCTTGACAGATTCACCAACTTTATCATTTCATCAGTCTCAGGAGAGTCATCAACCGCCACCACCACCAGTGTCTGGACTGCATGGGGGGGATCTATCTTGCTGCTGCTCAGGGCAGATACTGCGATCACAATCTTTCTGAGTAGTCTGAGTGCCAAAGATTTTCTAACAGACCAATTATCACACATCATCCCTTGTAATAAACAATTATCTGTACTTCATTCACTTTGTCAATCCTGATTCAACTGCATGTTGTTGTTGGGGAGGATTAGATTTACTATTACACACAAAAAAAACAGTACTTGGGAGTAACTCTTGATAATGATTGTATTTATTTAGGTGTACTATTTGTCATCTATTAATATTTTTTTGTTTTTAGAAATATTTATTTATTTAGAAATATTCAGTCATTGCAATTAAAAAAAGAAACATTCAGTCACAGCTTTCGCACAATGACAGTACAAAACTCACATTTTGTTGGCTATACTGACATCTCACATTGTGTGATTATCAACTGTGATATGAAAACAGCAGAATACAGCAGTTAATTAGATACAGTCTGGTGTCTTAAACCTAGTTCAATAAAAACATCCTGACACACTGCAGATCATCTGTCCTGCATGGTGATGATATATGAATGGCATAGTGTTGATTGGATGGCAGTAGAGGAAGCAGTACCAGCGTGTGGAGTGGTTCAAAAATAGACTAGTATTCAGCACCGGATTTGAAAGCATCAGAGGAGGAGCAGACGGGTGAAAAACAGGACATGTCTCACAGTACCTTCCCCTTTCTTCGTCTGTGGCTGCAACTAATGATTATTTTTATCACTGATTAGTCATTAAGTTATTAGTCTCCCAAAGCCCAATAGCCTGTTTACAAAACCTGGTCCAAAAAAAACAAAAAAACAATTGATTAATCATAAAAGAAAGAGAAAAGCAGCTATTTCTCACAACGGCTTAACAAATGACTCGATTAGCGGCTGAAGATAGTTTTCCATTACCTCTCCCTATTTCCATTCCAGCTACACCAGTTGGGTAATTATAAGACAAAGTTTTGAAAACTTTGCAACCTAATATGTTGTCATCTTGTGCTGCTCTGTGAAGTAACAGCAAAAAAATAAATTGAAAAAGAGGAGCAAATCTGCTGATCCTCATTGAGGTTCGAGCTCATTTAGCTGAGGGCAAACACCTGCCTGGCCAGCTGAGGTGTCAGCTGCAGAGACTGAGTCACTTCCTGACCTGACTGCCCAATACTTTACAGCAAGAGAAAAAAACCTCTGTTTTCATGTCAGATCAAGGTAAAATTATTTTAGTACATTGGAGACAGGATATTATATTAAGTTTTTTTAAGCAAGGGCAGAACACTGAGGAAATCTCCAATATAATGTGAAGTTTGAGTGTTATCCGAGGAAGAATCCCTCATTACCACAGAAATTACTGATCCGATTTTTAGGAAACTCTGGAGAAGGGTGTAGCATAAATTTTAAAGCAAAGCTGAATCATGGGGCATATACGCAAAATATTTTTCCCATCCACTAAGTAGGATTCAGTTGCCGCTTGGCACGTCCTTCCCAGCTCAAGATAGCCGCGGTGGGCGAGAGAGCTTGACAATGAATGAAGAGAGCAACAACAAAGCAGCAAATCGGAAAAACTGTTTCATTCATTGTTTCATGTTTCATGATTGTCACACTCTAAAACGTAAATAACAGCATACCCACACCTCCTCACAGCACGACAGGAACATACCACCTTGCTGCATTTTGTGTAAATTTAGATGAAGCACATGCCAAACACACACACACACACACACACACACACACACACACCAGCAGCTCTTTAATCATCCATAACACAGTAAGAGGTGAGAGACACAGACAATGATGTAACCTGCTCGCTGTGTTTTAGCCTACAGTCTGACCTCACACACTGTTATTGGCCGGGGGCTACAAGCTCACTGCCCAAAGCTGATGCACAGAGAAATTACCAACACAGCAAAATAATAACAATAACAGCAGGAAATACAGAAACAAGCAAGGTCTGTGCACACAAACACACTTCTAGTGGGTCATAAGTGATAAATGTGAGGTGATGCTGACGCTTCAGCCACACACAACCATACTTTGACAAAACTGTAATATGTATCCACACACACTTGCAGATTCAATAAGACGCATTGTCTTTCATGTCTGCTGCTTATAACTTACAATGTTTTATGACAAATAAATCATGGTAACACTTTTTTTTATGAAGACCACAACTATAAAACATTATGATGGCATTCATAGTGTATTATAATCTGATCATAATTCTTTATAGCTACCCTCACAACACACACAATCCTTTCTGAAGTACTATATCAGTCATAACAGTATAGATTTTACTTACAGTGAATTACAATATCAATGTTCTTATGGATCCCCTTGCAAGTTAATACAAATATAATAAACAAGAGGTTGATTGATGGACTTATAATACAATGATAATATAATATGAGAATTATATATTATAATATGACTATCATATCATTGTATGTGTTAAGTAAAGCCAGCCTCTAGTTTATAACTAATCTGCGTGTTTATGAATGTTGTCATGAAGCAATATGAATGCATCATAAAGCAGTGTGACTACCCCCATAATGTGCCATACATCTGCTCATCGTAGAGGGTGTTTCTTACTTTATTTTTCTATTACAAGAGTTACACAGACATGTGGCAAACGTATGCGCTCTACTGAGGGCCGTTCTAATAACCCATGAAAGAATTCCAAACACATAGCAGTACTTTTTTAAAAGTCAAAGAAAGGTGTATTATTTTTCAGTGAGCCGAGCAGTAAATAGCTATCACACTTTCAATAAAGTAGAAAGAGCTATTACGCTTGCCATGGGTGGCTGGATAGAGAATAAAATATGTGTTAAATGATTCATAAAATGTCCAAATGTTCATGGACAGAATATATTTTTCAATAATGTTTCAATAGACTGATTTTTTTTTTTTAAAGGCTATGGGGTAAAAATGGAATGCATTCCCATTAATCATCTGTGTGGTATGACAGACAACACTGATTAGCAGCCGACTCCTGCAGGGCATCAGACTGATGAGATGTTCCAAGGGATCTCCTCTCATTCATTAAGTTAGAACAAATGTCCATTATGCTGGCAGCAGATGCCTAACACACACTGTTCTCTCACACTGTTCAGCAGCTCCTGTTGTTTTTCAATTATTAATTATTCACAAGAATACATAGGTGGATCAATAAAGCAAAACCGTAACAACTTTCATACAGTAATGAACCACAGACTGTTTCATTCATGCAAAGAAACTGGATGATAAACCCACATCCCAGACGTGTAAAGGTGTACTGTTTTCTGACCTTGAACAGGCGGAGTATGTTTGCCACCATGATGGAGACAGAGCTGGAGGAGGCTCCAATGACACCCACCACCCGCTCAGGTTTGGTGATGACTGGCGATCCCCCGCCCAGACATTTTACATCCGTTCCATCCTTCTCGATCAGAGCCTGCACGAAGGTGAGCGACTGCTCCAAGGCGTGGGTGTCCCTTGAACAGGTGTCCAGCACACGCGCCCCCAGTGTGATGTTCGGCAACAGATTATTGTCATTATTGATGCGGTCAAGGGCAAAGAGCATGGCTTCCAATCTGTGTATACCCTTCTCCTTCTTCAGCTCCCCGCATGGCTTCCCATCATGGCCCCTGGCGTGTACTGGGAAGAGCCCACCTAAGGAGATGTCCCCATCAATGCGGATGGAATTCAGATGTGTGTGTCCCGGCCCTTTGGTTTTGGCAGTTTGAGCGGCCTTGAGGGAGCTGTAGAGAAGCAGCAGAAGCAGCGGCACAATCAGGCCATTTCGATGACAGCCGGTCCGATCCGGTCTGCACACCGAGGACTGAAACATGACCATGGCCCAAGTATGCATCCACACCGCACAACCAAACCCAGCAATCAGAAAATAACAGAAGCCAGGTATTGTTTTAAGGGGCCAGAGAGTTAATTACAATACCTCTTGAAGCAGCTGGCACAGAAAAAGCTTCCTCTCATGTCTCCTCTCTCCCAGGCATTCATTAAACGTAGAGGGTTGGTTCTTCCTGGTTCTTTTACAGGATGTAATCCTGCTCTCTTCTCCTCCCTCACTCCCTCATTCCATCATCTGACCACAGTAGTGGGCAGCCGGTCTTGTGTTTGCTATTATTCATAGACTTGCCAATGGAGATCCTTCACTCGGGGCATTACGAAGAACAAAGGTGAACGATAAGCTTTTGCTCTCTGGCTCTCCCCCTCTCTCTGTGTGTGTTTCTTTCCTCTCCACCTCAATCAGAAGTTTTTAATCTCCCCTGTTCCCCTGGGCAGGGATTTGGTATATGTCAGAGCCCTCAGGCCTGCTTAGGTCCACAGGCTTCAGAGTGAATTCCTGAAAGATGAAAAAGAGAAAGAGAGTGAGAGGGTGCACAGAGAAAACAGGGGGAAAAAAGGCATCTGTATTGGAATGAGCTTTTCAGTACCTACAGAATCTTTTGTTCAACCTTTTTACTGCAGCATGATGCGGAATGAAGAGAAAGTTCTGCTCCCAAGCTCACTTATTTCTCTCACAAAGAGAGATTGACCATTCTTAACTCTCAAGGTTGTTGGGTGTCAGATCTGTACTTCTTCATTATCACTTAACGATCTCATTGGCGGATCCACTCAGTATTGTGACAATCTAAGACTGCTATGTTTCTGCTGTTGATTTTACATAAGACACTGGAAACTGTTTACTGATTCCATTAAGGCTAACTCTGTTGTCGGCATTGGGAGTACTGGTTTTGTTTGTTTTCAACCAAACTTTTGCTGTTTCCAGCTTCTTAGATGTAAGGATTTGCTGGTTCTTTGTCAAACATGATAATGAATGGAAAGTCTTTGGGTTTGGGTTTGGGTTTTGGCTTCAGCTGGGAAATTGTGATGATAATTTTTCACATTTTTTGACATTTTATAGACTAAACAATAAATCAGTTAATTGTGAAACTCATCCACAGATTAATTGATAAAGAAACTATCTATTTATGTTCTGTGTCTTTAATTTGCTAAGAAATTACCATTACTTCTTTGAAGCCTGTCAAATAATCAGAAATATTATGGGTTTAAAGGCAGGTTCTAAAGGACTAAATGAGTAGCTCCCTTTGTGCCGAATGGACCGCTCCATCATTACCTAGATATTTCTGCTTTCTACAGGCAAAATCAATTACAAATATTATTATGCAGTTCACATGTGGATATCTGGGTCTCTGCGGCTAAGCCTAAGCCCCAGGGGTAGAAAAGATCCATCCTGACAGAGTATGGCCTAAAAATGAGTTTTAAATTGTAATTATGCTATTATAGATGGAGGGCAGCTTTTAGATCCAAAGTAAGCAAAAAGAAAAATATCCACCTTAACAAATCACTGCATTAAGCAAGCTGACTTCAACGAAATCATTAATAGAGCAGAGGATACTGTACCTTTCCCAAGATTAATGTAAATTCACCAAGATCATTGATATATGTAATTTAGCCCATGAATGGACATGTATATTGTACATTTACTGATCAACACAATTTCATTACATTGGAAACTTGAAGCCTAAGCCTTATTTTCAGCTCTATGATGACTTCTATGAAGCCGCATCTCAGTAGTGCTGCAACTAGCTATTATTGTTATCGTCAATGAATCTGCTGAATGTTTTTCTGATAAATTGTTTGATCTCGAAATGACCAGAAAATAGTGAAAATTTGATCTTTTCCCAGAACCCAAGGACATGGATTCAAATTGCATTCAGATAGTCCAAAACCCTAAAATATGCACTTTATTATACTGTAAGGCTGCAAATCTGAGTTATCCTCATGAAAAAGATCAAATAGTCCTATCTCTTCCTTAAAAATTGATATAAACCATCAATCGGTTATCAAAATTGTTGCAAAATATGTATCTGTTGATATGCAACTAAATGTTTCAGCTGTCTGACCACCTTTGTTTTGCTGTGGTTCTGTTTGTTGTTTCACTAGCAGAGACTACACATAATTTTACTATTGAAAACAGGCTGTTGTGCCACATAAAGGAGATGTAAAGCTGTTTTTTTGAGTTCCATCCTGTAATGCACATCTACACACGTCGACACTTGCATTACATCACTTCTGCTTTCTTCTCTTTCTGACACACAATGCACAAATGCCACTAAAAGCTATATCTTGTGTGTATAGATCTAGACCCTGTTCATTCTTGAAACTGTAATGGGCTCTGAAGGAGCAATCTCCCTGCACACAGTGGCAGAATAGGCCTGTAGACATTGGTTTTACAGCAGAGTGGATGAAGCCTTGGATCAGCAATGGCTGAGATTCATTGAGAGCATATTGGTAGTGACAAGGTCCTTTGAATACACCCAACTATCTCCTACTGAGTGAGAAGTAATTTTTCAGAGTTGATTCACTGCAGGTCCACTTTAACTGCTGCAGAGCAGATGACAACTGCACAGCCAGCCAGCTCACCTTGGCCCCCGCAACCAAATACAATCCATGCACCAGCATATCAAACATCACGGAATTCACTGAGGGGAAGGCCGAGAGCTGCCAGCACAGCTCCGTATGGATAGGCAAAAGGGAAAATATACAGCTGTAAACATTGACGGGTTCTGTTCTGCAAGACTGCAGATTTGGAGACAGATGTTATCAAACTTCCTGTTTATTCAAAAGAAGAGCTGGTGGGGAGACAGCTCACATGTCTGCCTCACTCTGAAAAACAGCTAGCCAATCTGATTCTGAGGGAGTATCTCACATGCAACACAAGGAAAAAGATCTCACACCTCACAAGATTACATCTGGCATTATCATGTTAATCAGCTTGTTTTGCCCTGTTCCTGATGGATTTCTGATTGATATCTTACAATGCGTCCTCTTTGGTCAGGGTGTGGGTAATTTATTCTTTAATCTTAAAGATCTCAGTGCTATGGGGGCGGGCTGAATATATCTACTGAATAAATCATTTCTGAAACTACCATCACTCTATTGAAACCTATGAATCCCATTTTAATCAAGCACCTGGCATAGGGCAGATCAGCTCTCAGAGCTCCATTCAGCATGACACGTGGTGATGTAGTAACAGAAAGGAAAGCACGGTATTAGCATACGCTGTGAAATCTGGATTCACATTATCAGTGCTTTCACCGAATATCTTATTCCCAGACCTCAGCTATAATATACTGTATATATAACACAGACTCCATTATGTGGCTCATTTTACAGTTTTTAAACCTGAGACGCTGTAACCCTTCCTCAGCTTTGGTTTTCTTTGGGGCCACATTGCTCAAAAGAGAGGACAAGTTATAAGAATGGAAGGACAATGTCTGCGCATTCACGAATCATACCTCAGAAAGGACGTACAACTTGGACTGGAGAAAAACAACAGAAAATCTTACCAGCTACAAAATGTCAAAGACAGCTGTAGGAATTACAGGAGACTCATATCAGGAGAACAACCTTTCCTCTGGTTCAAAAGTGTGTTGTTTGTTTTTTTTTTCAAAAGGCCATTCAATAACCTTCGGGCATATACAGTAAGTGTGTGTTGTTCCATGGCCACCAGCAGCAGCTGGATCTACAGGAACACCTTAGGTCATTGCAGAATCTGCTGGTTTTAAAGCAGTTGAACATTGTTGTGTGTTAAATGACAGATGTCTGCTTTAGCAACTTTATTCTAGGAAATTTAACAAGCTTTTTGATGTGCACTGGAAGACAGAGTGGTTGTTGTTTTTCATTGTCTGGGTCTTGCTTCGCCTACACATCTATCACCCAGAGTTGTTTTCAAGTATGCACACTATACTTCAATATTTGGGAAGCACTGTGCTGCAAATTGTTCTGTACTTCCAACATTTAAAATCTTAGATCTGGAAACATGGGATTAATTATCTTGTTTGAAAAGTTATTTACTAGTTTTTTTATGTTGGTTTGTTTTGTTTTGTTTAATCTAGCCTTCTTATCTCTGGACTGGAACAACTTATTTAAACATTTCTTGACAAGTAAAATGATCTTGCTGCATAGACAGATCATTTCACAAGTATTGAGCCATTTTCTCCTCGATTCAGTGTTTGTGTCTTGTTTATTTCTTTCTTACTTACTCTTTTTGAGTAGAGTTTGTTTTTTGATGGTGATCTAGAGACAGTTTGTTCTGTGATCTGGAACGATCCTCAAACATACCGTAGATGTGAAAACCATGAGGAAACTCCAAGGCACTCTCTTTTAAAACAAATAAAAATGCCATTATTGTCATGGTCATGTTAGACCTTAAAATACAAAGCTCCAACGCATTTCGGCATCAAGCCTTCATCAGGGAGTCAAACTGATCTCATGCAAACAATGGACCTTTTATAGTGGTGATAACCAATGAGAATCTTCTATGGTGAAGACTCCCTGATGACTCCCTGACCATGCCATTACAATAAAGGCATTTTATTTGTTTTAAAAGAGAGTGCCTTGGAGTTTCCGCACAATTTTCATGTGTGCATGTATCTATCTACCTATCCAAAGAACACCTCCAACAAACTCATTCTGTGTCCATGCAGCACTCTTTTCCTTGAGTTTTTTTATACTGTACACTTGGTTTGCCAAGACTACCAATGTTACAAACAGAGTTGCTGACAAGTGCATCTGCCCTTACAAATGCATTTCATCTGAAAAAGATCAAGATGTGATCTCTTTAAACATGAAGTGTTTTTGTGCAGACCAGCCTCTACAGCTTGAAACAGCCTTCAATTTTTTTTTTGAGCGCTTCACTTTAGACATTCGCAACTGCCCAAGCATTTTACAGTCTAATCAGTATTGCAAAAAGAACATGATAGAAACAAACAAGGATACATCTAAAATAAATGCATATTTATTTCCAGCAGATTATTCCTCTCTTCATCTTCTGAGACCTGAGCAGCTGCCAGCCAGCCAGGGGAACCTTTAGATATGTTGTAGCTCTCCTCTCAAAGATGGGCAGGAGGGGCTCTCTAATTGACACTCCAGCATGTTGCTGCACAGCAGATCAATAGGAAGGTGGAAGGAGGCTGCCCTGAGGAAAATGAATGGAGAGAGCAGGACTAAGCTGCACATATTTCTGGTGGGAAAAAATGACTGATATTAGCCTTTAAAGGATTTATCAATCAGAATGTTTCTCTCTGTTTTGCTCTTTGTTCACATTCAAAAATTGAGGTATTACCCCAAGAAACAAAAGCAGAAAACTGTATTGCAATAATTGCAATACATTAAAGTGAGCTTGCCATCTGTCACTGATCTGCCTTTTCAGCACATCAATCCAGCATTTCTCAGCCGGAAAAACTCCGTGCTCATCTAAGAGAAACATTCACTCTTTTGTTTTTACTGCAGTTTTTTTGTATTATAAATGTAAGCTCTGTTGTCGCTGTCACTATTATGATGCATGTCTTCCAATCTATAATCAGCATACTTAATTCAGCAGGGCCAAACAATATAGATTGCCCACCTGTCTGATGCAAAAATACTACAACAGGCAAGTGTTTTTGTTTTTCTTTTGTTCTTTCTTTTGCAGAGCTGATGATGGAAGGACCTAAGGAGTGAGACATCTGGCTTCCGTCCTGCACATCTAAAGTACAGATCCGGCACTTGTGGGAAAATGCTGACAGGTGAAGAGATTTATTGGGTGAAGCACAAACATTTCAATTATCCTGAAAACAGGAGTTTAGTTCGGTGGTGCAGGAGGATGTGGGCTATGTATTGCACAGTTTGTTCAAAGTTGTAAGAGCAAAGAGAATAAGATTAAAACATGACTTTTAACTTTAGTTTTCATATGATACCTACTAATAAAAAAAATGTATAGAGGGGCAAGAGAATTTGACTTTGGTCAAGAGATTTCTGCCTTCAAATGAATTTGTCTGATCACTTAATCTGCTGTTTATTTTCTAGATAACCTGATTAATCTCCTTGTGTATAAATTTTCCCTGAATCCAAAGTGATGTTTTCATATATCTTGTTTTGTCCACTAACATTCCAAAACCCAGATATTCAATTTATAATGATAAACTAGAAGGGCACTCAGTACAAGATAAGCCTCCACCAAGGAACAACAGTCCATTCTAATTAGACTCTAATCTAAATTCCAGTAATTAATCTACTAAAGAAATCATATCATAAGTGACTTACCATAGTGTGTATTGGGTCATGGCGATCTGTAAAGCAGTGAAAGTGAAAACAGCTCTGTCTAATAGTGTTAAAGAGAATGAGATCTGTGGATCTGTTCCTTTTTTCCAGATCCACTCCAAAATGTAATGGCCACAAGCCCAAACCTCCCACCAAGTTTCATAAAAATATGTCCAGCAGTTTTTATGTAATCCTGCTAACAGACAAACAAACAGAACGAACTGACGTCGCTGAAAACATTGCTTTCTTGGCGGAGGTAAAAAAAAAAACAGACAAAAGTGGCAGTCAGCTGCTTCTGATCTACAAATCTTGGAACAATTTAACATAGTATAAGTTTATTATTTTCTTAGACTTACTGAAGAGTTTTGTGTATGTGCGCATTTTTGAAAGCAAGTACTCGGTACTTCGTACACACTCATACATCACTCCAGACAGTCTTCAGCTGTCACACTTTGCATTTCAGACAAAGAGTAATCTTGATGCCAGTTTGTGTCACACTTCACAATAAAAGAAGCCTCCACTCGCTGCTGACTGAATATAGGGTTTTCTTTTCTCATTTGTTTCAAAGTGGTTTTAAGCTGCAGCACCTCAGTCTGTCTGAGCTGTGCTTCCCTCCATTTACAATATTTCACAATAATAACTGATTACAGCTGTCAGAGTAAACAATCTGCAAAAAGGCTCTCAAAGCAGAGCAGCTATAGTACACACTAAAACAAAGACAATTACAACGAAAGCTTTCAATACAATTATCATGTAAGATGACCATGTATTTTACTATGCTCTAATTACGACATTTGTGTGGTTCAATCTGCCCACATTGTTATTCTGTACCATCTTAAGCATTTTTTCTACAACTGAGACATATATATATATGCAATTGAATAGTCAGGATACAGCTAATCGGAAATTCTTCATCCATTTATTACTCAATATGAATAAATGTTTCTGTTTTCAATAATTATCAATATATCAGTGTCACTTTTAGAACATTTCTACATAACACTTCTAAGGCCTCTCAAGTGTATTTTAATAATAATATAAAGACCTTTTTAAAAGTGATCTTCAGTAAAGAGGACAGATAATAATGATCCAGGACGTAGGATTTAATTTAAAATTATACTAAGTAGTGTTTACTTCTAATACTTATGTTGATTATTTTCATCATCAAATCATTTGATTATTTTTTGGAATATATACTTTGTACATAAAATATCAGAAAATCCTTAAAAATCTCCCAGAAACCCAGGATGAAAACTTTTGTTTGAAAAGTGATAATCAAAATTTATGATGAGTGATTTTCTGTTAATAGACTTGTGGTCAATTAATCAACTAAAATATGTTGAGTGTAAGAATAAAACAATAACAACAACAACAACAAAAATGTCTACATGTGAATTTGTGTAGAAGAAAGTAACAAGCAGGATTTCACCTCCTGAAACATGGTTTTGTCATAAAACTGGGCTGTGGCTGCATGTCTATAATGTATTTCTGAAAGTGGAATGATCACGATCAAAGAAAACTGAGAAAAATGACTGTGCTATTTCTCTAAAGGTAAAAATCTACAACAGCCAGAGTACACTGTACCACACCAGCCTAATAAACTCTCTCTCAGTGATGTACTGAGAGGTACAGCAGGAGGTGCTTCGTTTTGGCTTGTCGGTTTTGAAACATTATGCTGGCCAGCTGGCAGCAAACTCTGTCAGATTACAGCTAAATAGTGCACTAAAATATGTTTCTGAAAATATTTCAGATGAGAAATAAGCAACAACAGCACTTGGCGAGCTCAAACCTCCACCAAGGCCCAGTATTCGTCGACATAATTGTTAGGGCTTGTGTCCACCAAAGCATGGTTTCCTAAGGCCAGCGTTTTTTTTTTGTTTTTTATATTTGCAATAGGAGCACCGCGTATTTACACTACGCTACAAACGTAAGTAGCGTGACGAGATGCTGAGTGTCTTTTCTGCACTGAGTGCTGGATGTTGGGTGTTTTTTTTGTGGTCGCCAAGAGTTGAAAAATGTTCAACTATGGGTGAAACGCTGCACTCGTCACTGTCACTTTTTACACAGCCATCCAATCACAGTGGAGGAGGGCTGGGAAAAATACCACAAAATCAAAATGAACCCACATAGACCTGAGGGTCCGACCTCTCTCCCTATACTTCTTTCAGCCTTCCCTTCATCCAGAGCCAGGGCCAGAGCAAGTCCTCTACCTTGTGCTGCCATGTATATATTGTTAATAAAACAAACTATCCGCAGAATTAGGTACTTGCAATACATATTACTTCCGCGGATATTCCGTATCATAGCAACCAAAGCACCTCAGCTGAAAAATGCTGGATCATCACCAAAATGTATTCACCTCTAGGATATGCTACAGTAGGGTCCATCTTTGATGAAAAATGTCATGCAAATCCGTCAATTAGTTTTTGCATAATCCTGCTAACAAACAGACAGACAAACAAACCGAACCGACCACATAACCTCCTTGGCGGAGGTAATGAAGAGGATCATGTCTCATAATTAATCAAAACTTCCCGGTGTTACAGTTTGGTCTGAGTTATCTCAGCCTCCAATTACACTATTTCACAGACTTTCTGTACACGGCTAAACCGGGCACTGATATGCTTCTGAAAACATTTAATCCAGAATTGGGCAGTGACAGAATGTTGATTCATAGTCAATCAGCACTGCCTCTATCCAGTTTGATCTGATCTCCTCTCTTGATGCAAGAGAAACAGAGACACCCAATCACACGTCTTTACTCTTTGTGTCCATGAAGATGACACGCCACACATGTACAAGTAGAATCTGCACAAACAACACATCTAGAGCCAAGCATTTGCTCTGACAATGCAAAAAGAGGACGTCCAGTATGAGCTGGGGCTCTGTTTGCAGGCAACACTGAGATTGTTCAGTCGCATTTACTACCTACATTATCATGATACACGGCTTTTCCTTTAGTAACCATGTTCATTCACTTTGATGGGATCACGTCCAGTAGGATGTACAGTACCAGTCAATAGTTTGGACACAGTTTCCCATCCACTTGAATGGGAAACTGTGTCCAAATTTTTGACTGGTAGTGTATGTATTTTGCACATTGCACAGAGGTGTCTTCTGGTAAATGTATTCAAAAGCATCCCAATCTCTTACCATTGACATCTGATTTGTTTTGTCACTATTGGGTATAAAGGGAGATGGGGGCAGGGAGCTTGAATATTTTAACCTTGGGGCACATTAATTACAGAAACAGCAAAATGCAGTTGACGGTTGTGATTTGTTTTTTCCCCGGAGATATGTGGTAGATCTTGCTAAGACATGATGTTATGCAATAACTGGCTGTGGCCATTTGATTTATTTTTGCCGAGACCCCTGAGGAAACACGGCTGCAATTTATCTCTTGAAATATCAACTTTATGACAACCACACCAGAGAGCTGCTGCATTTCTGTGCCAGCTACAGAAACTTTAGGACATGCAAACAAGGCTTATTTACACGAGGCCAGAGCTGTGCCTTCTCAACACGGCGGATGTATTGTTTTGAAGATACTGTAAGCCATTTGGAAGATGGAAGATAAGGCTGAGAACAGTGGGAAGAAGGAGAAATGGGCCATCCCTACATTTTTTTGTTTACTTGCACTGGATGCTTTTCTGCGCAGGCTAATGGAGGGCTAAGATCACTGAGCTGCATCCAGGAGGAGATAAATGGACTGAAATGTGAGAACAAGCTCTGATTCTTCGGCCCTGGAAGAGAAGGAGGAGAAATCTCATGCTGCTTAAAAAGGATCAAGATGCTATGAGGGGAAGCCATCAGGGAATCAGAAGAGCGTATTAAAAACTGTTGACTTCCCTTCACCAACGTCTTGCTATAATGATGAAATAAACGCCCCCGTATTCTTCAGTTCCCATCCTTCATCTTTACTGAGTTCTATCCTTTATTCACTGGATCTCTTTTACCCTTGTTTAGGCTCTTTTTGTGGGGGAAATGTAGCACCACTTCTATTTGTTATTCATCACCTCTATCATGTTTTCTCACCATGAAGGTTTCAAATACTACCTATCATCACATGCACTCCTTGAGGCCTGGACTGAATATGATTCCGAGGGCAGGTTGGATTCTTGAATCTACAGGTTAAAATATATCCAAACATCCTGGTCTCTAAAAGCCTCTGGCGCTGAAGGCTGCTCTCTCACTCACTCGCTCTTTGAGGCTGGTTAATGATCCAAAGAAAGGATGGCATGAGGTGAACCATCTCAAGCCTCCTGTTGACTCTAAGCGGCGCTAGGAAATGATGCCTAGCATACTTTATGTTGTGGGTCAAACGCATTTTTTTCAACCTTGTTTTTTTAGAAAATAAACTATGACAACGCAGTGTGTACAGGGCTGGAATGTGACGACTATATCACAAGCCATCAGTGTGTAGCTTGTCCCAGAAAGTGTCTGTGTGGGTGGAGGGGGGGGGGCTCGCAGTCACTACAGAAAGCTGCTACTTCTCGACACATTGATTGATTTACTGTATCTGTAGAGCTAGACCTGCCTGTGTGTCAGGATTAAAGAAGTTGTCTCATCAAACCTTGTACCCCTGAGATACACTGCCAGAACACTGACAGTGAATTTCGGCAAAATAGAATTTATTCTTGGAAAACAAAACCTTACTCAAAACGAAAATATTGGCAATGGAACCATGAAAAAGTTGTTTTGGCACTGGAACACATATTTGGCATGAAGAAAAGTTCCATTGAAAAAACGAGCAGCCATTAAAAATGACTTTATTTTGATTTCTTCTGTATTTTGATGTGTTTTTCGTTGAAAATCTTTCTTTTCTTCATGCGAGTCTTTTTCAATGCACCATTTTTTATAGTTTTACTGGTTTTAAGTTTCAAGTCTCTGCCAAAGTTTAACCATGGAGAGGAACATGCACACACCCTGAGAATACAGATTCCACCTGATCCTCCCAAACCACATTTATTTATATAGCGCCAAATCACAACAAAAGTTATATCAAGGCACTTTACAAAAAGAGCAGGTCTAGACCGACTCGGGGTGGGTAAAAATGAACTCCTAACTGAGGGGCTATTTTACCAGGTAAAACAATCCTCTTTGAGATTAAAAATCTCTTTTCCAAGAGCTGCCTGGCCAAGAGAGCAGCTGCCACAACAATTACACAAACATAATACAATACATACATACATACATGTACATATATGTACAGCTTTCATACACCAGTGAGTGAATACAAAGTATCTAAAATGAGTCAATACAAAGAATCAATCAGTGTCATTTCAGAAACAGCTATTGACCAAGCGCAATATTTATTTTGTTTACACGACGTCCTTTTCACCCAAAAATGGAAACCTTGTTGCGCTTTGGCCATGTTTTCAGGGACTTAAACCGAAAACTTTCGAAAATGGCACTGTACCAAACCGTAACGTACCGCACTCTGGCTGAAAACGATGACAACACAGCCCCGCTTCATGCATGCCTGTTACGGTTCCTGCCAGCCTTATTCGCATAGAAGCAGAGTAGCTTCTTCTCCTACTTTCAAGGTGCATGAAGGGAAAAATGGTCTAAAGAGATAAACACTCCAGCAACACTTGCAGCATCAGGAACAACTTTATTACTAGACCAATGTGTTTGGGCTTGCGGCCTTCATCGGGGTCATCATAAATTGCAAACAACATTTAAAAAGCCTTATTCGTGTACACAGACAGCAAACGGCCTACTATGGCCAGAATAACAACAAAAATACAAAGTCGGACTGTCAGGTTTTGTTTGTGCTGCAGACTCTGTTGAGTGTATTAACACTACTCCAATGTAGATTTGCTGAACCACCACTGTGATCTTACTCTGTAATGTTGATTTTGAAGCCTTGGCATACAGACTACAGCGTTTTCATTTGTTTTTTGTGAATCTGTGTGTGCAGAGATCTTTTCTGAAAGGATGTCGTGTGAATGCAGAAGGTTTTGAAAACGCAAAGAAAAAACTTCTGTTTGCAGCAAAAACGTTGTCGTGTAAATGGGGCCTGACATTATGTTTATCTAGCAAAGGTCCACTGCAGCTCTTAGCTAGCGTTCCATTTGTTAAACAATAGCTGTGTCCCAATTCAGGGACCATCGAGTCGATGCCTCATGGACCGGAAAAAGGAAGCTGCATATGTGGGCCGCATTTGAAAGAGTCTCCTAATTGGGACAGGTCTAGTCGCACCGCTGTGATGCATTCGGTCTGCAAATGCAGCCTTCGGAGGAAGCAGCCCCTGAATTGGGACACAGCTACGGTTGAGAGAAACGGACTTAACATACTTACAGATCGGTCGTTTTCAGGCAGGACTCACTCACTCTGTATTTGCCCTTAAATTAGATATGTGCAAAGGGAAAAAATAATCTCAGATAATCATTTTCTGTGATAACATATGCGATGACGAGAGAGAAACCTGATCACCACTGAAAGTATCAGCATGATAAGCTATAAGCTTACAAGACATGTTAAGAGCAGCGTTACAGTCCTGAATGGGGCAGCTGATAATGTGTGGGTGGCTGAATGAGCGAGAATGAGTGAGCCACAGAAAAATGATCAAAGCAAAGGAACAGGTTAGCAGTATTCTAAGTTTGGCAGCGCAGTATAGACCACAGTGTTTAATAAAAGCTGGAGCCTCTCAAGACCAAGAAAAGTCTCATCTGTTGTTTCCCAAACTGCTGGAAAAGTGAACAAAGGTTAGCCTCGAGGTAAGAATCAACTTCAGCCCTGGACGAAAACAAACATCCCCCCTGTGCTTCCTGGCTACAGTCTGGAAGCTGAGCAGGAAAGCTCAAAATAAAATGCATTAATTTTTAGTTTTCCTCCTCTCACACCCCCTGGAGTGTGTATGTATGTGGGTGGGTGTGTGTGTGTGTGTTTGTTGAGGCTATGTTAAGACATTGAAACGTGCCTCAACTGTGTGAGAGAAACAATTACCATGTATTTACTTTGCAACAACAGACTTCCTAGGAGTCAAGTTATCTAAATAAGCTTTGATACTTATTTTCATTTTCTGATTGACCATCTAATAAAAAAACCTTGTTAGTCTAATTCTAGGTGAACAACAAAAGGACCACAAAAAACTTCCTTCATTTAATAATCATTTTTTTCAGGATCTTTAATTTGCCGTATTACATTTTAGTATGAATACAATTAAAGTCATGGAGAGTAGAAAAGTCTGTCTCTCTGCAAGAAACCCGTTTTACATCATTTATCATCGTTTCTGTTCAGTCACATGTAGAGCTGATTATTCGGGTTTGATAAAACCTGAAAGTTTAGCCTAATAAATAATTCCTAGCAGTCAGAATATCAATATGTTGGCTAGAGATACAAATAACAAATTAATAAGGCAGGTAACAGGCTCCTCTGTCTTTATATCAGCCCCTAGGGGTAAGCGATAAAACTGATGTACTGGTATAAATTGGTATGATCTATAAGTGAATACGTATTACATTCATGAAAGCCGTTACTTTCAGAAAACTTTGGGAATAATAACTTCCATATTTGCCCTAGAGGTCATACACTCCAGCATCAAAATTAGATAAAGCAGTTGTTGAAAAATTAAAGCACAGCAATAAAAACATGGTTATGGTGATGGGATACTTTGGAAAAAAACAAATCACATGCCTGGTTACTGATTATCAATTAATCAGCCCAGAACCTGACAGAAAAAGTTGAAAGGTTTATAATCAAGGTTCGTCAGCTTTGTTGAATTTTTAGATCATATCAATAGGACCGCAAATATGTAATTCTTAGCAAGAAATAATATAAAAAACAGTATTTCTGTTGACAGCAGTAGGATTTCCTCTCATGATGTTTCTGCTGTGATACTGTGTTTAAATCACAGCTACTATTGAGTTGATTTAAAACTTACAAGGATATAAGCAAATTACCTGCAAGTTTGTAAGTTCAGTTCAAGAAGATTTTATTTATATATAGTATTCTTTAGTATTTAATTTTCATTAAACTGAACAGTTTAAAGTTAATCATAAAGCATAAAATACATTATGCATTTCCTCCATTTTCTGTGGATGTAATATCAAAAAAGGAATTGTGCGATATACTGCAATACGTATCGAAATACACTCCAAGAACCCTATTGGCTACTTGTGCAATCTCGTAAATTGCATACAGATTTCAGAGCTAACCAGTAGGCCTCTCCTCTGACAATTTTGTTATTTTCTCCACTGAATCCAGCATAAGGAATAAGTCAGATTTTTTTTCTTCTTTTTTTTTTTTGAAAGTCTTGCCCAGACAGTGTTTGCCTGGATCACACAGTAAACCACCATTAATTCATCCAGTCCAAGGAGACCCGTTAAGACTCTTTCAAGTCATATGTGTACACAACAATCACTCAAAATCAGCACACTGAGTGTAAAGCAATGCAAATCCAACCAAAAAAAAGAAAGAAACTGCACAATGAAGCAATAAAACTTCCACAGAATTAACAACCTCCATGTTTATAGACAGTGCCCTGGCGGGCTGTTCTGCCATCAGTAAACCCAATAAAACAAGACAGATGAGTCGTGCATTCACTTACCAACTATTTGCAGATCAAGAGTAATGTTCTTGATGGTGGAAAAGAATGAAAGTGTAATAATTTTGCACTGGCCGGAATTCATTTCTTCTAAAATAGAGCGGTCATTAGATATGTTCAGTTCCGTGGCCAGGTCACTACTCATATCAGTCAAATCAGATGCCATTTTTAGTCAATAGTGATTAGAGGTAGAATTTTATTACCAGTCCAATGTTCTAAAACCCTGATTCCCAAATAGTTAAGATGCTCTATCAAATATTAATGAAACAGAATGTGATCATTTACTAATCCTTTTTGACATTCAATTAATTTGAAAACAGTGCAAAGACAATATATCTACAGTTGTACCTCATTCACTTCTATCTATTAATTTATGTAAATATATGTTTATTCTGGCATTTTATGCCCCCAGCACATCGCAAAAACGTTTGAACAGGAGCAACAAAAGACTGGGAAATATGTGAAAGCTCAAAGACTTCTGATTCGCTCCTTTTACAGGTAAAGAGGTTCGGTGGTAACAGGTGATTGTATCATGACTGAGCATGACAAGGGCATCTTGGAAAGGCTGAGTCATTTACGCCCCCATTAAAGATAGGGAGAGGTTCACCACTTTGTGAAAATTTGCATCCAGTAGTCCAACAGTTTGAGAACAGCATTTCTCAAAGTGCAAATTACAAGGATTTTGAGAATTTCACCATAATTTCTACCGACCATAATATCATCAAAAGATTCTGAGAATCAGGAGAAATATCTGCATATAGGGGGCAAGGATGAGGCCAACATTGAATGCTGGTGACCTTCGATCCCTCAGGTGGCACTGCATTAAAAACCGACATGATTCTATGAAGCATATTACTATATCTCAGGAACACTTTGGAAACTGTTGTAAGTAAACAAGTAACTTCCGTAAAAGTTTTTTATTTAAGACTCATTTATCTACAACATCCAGAAACTCTGCTGACTTCTCTGGGCCTGATCTCATCAGAGATCGACTGATACAAAGTGGAAAAGAGTCCTTTGGTCTGATGAGTCCACATTTCAAATAGTCTTTGGAAATCATGGACGTCATGTCCTCTGAACTAAAAGGACCATCCAGATTTTTACCGGCACAAACTTCAAAAGCTAGCCTCTGTGACGGTATCGGGGGTGTTAGTGCCCATGGCATGGGTAACTTGCACATCTGTGAAGGCAGCATTAATGCTGAGAGGTACATACAGGTTTTGGAACGACATATGCTGCCATCCAGATGACGTCTTATTCAGGGACGTCCTGCTGATTCCAGCAAGACAATGAAGCCACATTCTGCTGCCTCACAACAGCGTGCCTTCAGAGTAAAAGAGGTGCTAGACTGGTCTGTCTGCAGTCCAGACCTGTCTCCCATTGAAAATGTGTTATGTAGCACCAAATATGACAACAGAGACCTCAGATTGTTAAGAAACTGAAGTCGTATATTGTGCAAGAATGGGACAGAATTTCATTTTCAAAACTTTAAAAATTAGATTCCTCTCTTCCCAAACACCTAGTGAATGTTTTTAAAAGAAAAGGCGACGTAACACAACGGTATGCACACAACCCTGTGCCAACTTTATTAAAACATTTAACAATAAACTTCATCAGTTTGAACATTAAATATCTGTGTACTGTATTCTACAGCTACATTTAAGTTAAAAACAATTTGCATCATTAAATTATCTTTTTATTGACATTTCACATAAGGCCCCAACTTTTTTGGAACTGGGGTTGTATCCCCATTTGCTTCCTATTAGTGTTAAGTAAGTGACAAATCGCTAGTTAGCTAGCTTAGCTAAAACTTTGGTTCTTTCATTAGAACAACATTGCAAATCAATTATCAATTAACAGTTAATCACTAAAGAAAATAATTAGCTGAACCCGTACTTATGTCTCATTGAAGTTTAAGTAGCCATAACAACTTTATAAGCTGTTTAATGTGGTGTTAGCTGTGTTTGTGTCAGTTTGATTGGATGTATTTATGTCCCTCAAGTGGCCAAATTGAATTACTGCAGCTATGAGTAAATATTAAAAAAGTGTTTTTTTGTTTGTTTGTTTTTGTTTTTTTAATGAAACTCAGTACAGTATAAGTTCAATCAGGAAGACATAGTATGTAAACTTTATGCTCATTCATTCAAAATTCTCTTGCTGTCTTTCTCTGCTTCTCCGTAATCAGCTGACTACAGGTGTTAACTCTTATTGGTTAACCAACCAGCCAATCAATCATTGCTGTCAAACTTTAAATCTGTTCTCGTCTCTGCTACTGTCAGCTTTCATTTCAGTTCAAAATCATTGTGACCCTTTTCAGACCCCATTCCCCCCCCAGTTCATCTATCTAGAGCCCAGGTGGAGCTCATCAGAGTCCACCCCTCATCACACACAGATCGACTCAAGGCCTCCCCTCCCCTATTAAAATATAGGACATCACAAGCGGGCCTCATCTTCAAACATTCATATTTTATCTTTATTATGTGCATGGCAATAAAAATATTGTTCATTCACTCAGAATGAAGTCTCTCCTGATTGAACTGAACTTTGATGTTGTGGCTGCCTTTTTTTTCCAGGTGCTTTTATGTGGTGTTTTTTTTTTTTTGTTTCCTTCGTTGGAACACAAGATTACAGCGAAATGTCCAAAGGAGCCCTCTTTTGGTGCACACACTGTGACCCCTCCTTATTTGGCTCTAAGTGGTAAAAAAAACACAAAAAAAACAACCTATAACACATTTCTGAAAATAGTAATGCCACAGAGAGAAAACCTCTAATTAATCATCAAATCTATGATAACAGTTTGGGAAAAAAATGTTTAAAAAAGTGATGATGAGGATGTGAAGTTTATTTTTACACATGCTAAGATAATAATTCATCACCACAATCCCATTAATGCAAAAAGGCACCAGCAGTCCATCTACTGGCCAGAGTGTCATCTAATACTATAATGTTTAAATCAGATGCAACCTTTTAACCTGTATTGACTACATTGACTACATTTTTTTTGGGCTGGGGCTAGGCCTTTTCTTGCAGCAGGAGCAGGTGCTGCATCTATAGCCTGTTCTGCTGAGAGACTTCATCATGCACATAGGGAATCTTTTCTATGAATAATTGATTAAATTATACTGCAAACTCGAGAGTTTGAACACCTGTTCTGTAACCTATAAGCCCATCTGTAAGATGGCTTCAGGGTGAATTCTTCTAGTTAAAAATGTTCTTTTTTTGCATTGAGAAAATCAGTGTGGTTTTCATGAACAAAGCCCTCATTATCTTTCGAACTCTTGTGTGAAACCAAAGACAAAGAAGTGCAGATGAGCCGTCTACATCCCACAGGTCCTATGAGAACTGCAGCAGATGTTGGCAGCACATGCAGGGTCTATGTCCAAAGCTGCAGGTGGGTATGAGCACTCATGTGATGCATGGCCAGTGTGTGGGCTGGAAAGCTTTTGTTTCATGAGCTTCAGCTCTCCACACATGCAGCAAAATGGTAACTGTCAACCGTTTCTAAGTCCTATCTAATGTCTTTGTTACTGTGAAACAGCTATGAGAATCTCTGACAGTGCTTGTCAAAGAGGACTCTGAATTTGTTAGTGAAAAAAGATAAGATAAGCTATATTTTATTGTGCCCATGGGGAAATTCTTTCTCTGCATTTGACCCATCCCTGAGGAGCAGTGGGCTGCCTTTACGGTGCCCGGGGAGCAAATTGAGGTTCAGTATTTTGCTCAAGGATACTTTGACTTGTAGACTTGCAGGGGCTGGGGATCGAACCACTGACCTCTCGTTCCGTTAGCGACCGCTCTACCTCCTGAGCCACAGCCGCCCCTAATGTAATAAAATGTGACAGCAACTCAACCAGACTTGATTCAAACTTAGTAAAAAATGGATTGTGGTAGTTTATTGGTTGCAACAGAAAATGATGCAAGCTTCAGTGTTAAAACAGGCCCACACAGACCTCTAGTGCAGACCATTAGTGTAATCCACTGACAGTAATTCTGTAGGGACAGGTGATTGGATAAAAGGATGGTTGTGCTTGAATGGGAATTAGCAATTATTGGCAAAGCCTGCTGTACCGTAAAGTAACAGCAATTACACAGGTTAAATGCTTTTTTACACTGTTGGAGATGGGCCTAAAACAGTATTGGTTGCAATTTGTTGCAAATGCGAATGCCTGGTGCATTGTTCCTGCTCTGTTTTAATAGATAAATGTATGCCAATGAAATGTGTACATGCACACACCTGTCTTCCTGCCACATTCTGATTGGTTAGTTTGAAGAATTGGTCATGGCAGTAGTCTCATTGTAGGACAGATCATTTTTTGGCATTATCACAATTTTAATGCAGCCTGCAGGATTGATAAGACAAGATCTCAGCCCTTGATTTGTTGGTTTTTTTAACATGGGGTGGTCCTAACCCTAATCTTAACCCTATAATAAAACCTATATCTGCAGTCATGTCTCCCCTAAAATATTTTGTGAGAAAGCTGGCTTGGTCTGAGGTCATATTTTCATCAGCACAAATGCTACTGAATGATCATAGAACTATTCTAGGAATATTATAGAAATACTACAAGCAGCAGTGTGTCTCTATGATCCTCTCACTACTCTGTGAGTCATGTTGCTACACGACAGCTACGGTAGCATGGAAAATAGTGATATGGGGCACTGAATATGATGAAGTTACTACTCATCAAACCATAAATGGAACAAGAGTGAGCTACCTAGCAAGGGAATGACAACAAACGGAGGGGTGTACTGGGAATGCAGCTGTCAAGGCTTTCAGTGAGCATGAGTTCATTTCAAGTATGTTGGATATGACGAAGAGAGATGGGCAGGCATTAGAGGAAAAGGTGCAATTCCAATTCCATCTGCTTCTTCAGCACCATGGACAGAGCCAAAGATTGATCAGTGCACAGAACCATTAGGCAGCTATCATGTATTGATTAGACAGAGGTCACACGGGATGTTACTGATTGGCCATAGGAAGGTCACATGAAAAGAAATAAGGAAGTGGACAATGTGTAAAAAGAAATGGACTGGTTGCGTTGGGGATGTTAGCACGTTGTTTGTGCAATAAAACAATTTAAAGGGAGACGCTTTATGTCTTGATTCAATTCGGAGTGCTTTACCTAAATAAGAATTAAGGCAGGCACAAGCAAGCCACTGATATGTAAGAGCCATGTTAGGGGCTTAGATTGTAACCTGCACAAACCTCAGTCAGATAAAGGGTTAATGAGTGAGGCAGACTAGACTCTCATATACAACTAAACAAAACATCTATCCCTGCTGTCACATTAAGAAACATTAAGCAAGGACAGAGGGCAACACAGGGCAAAATGAGTAACAGCAAAGACAGGAAGTGAGAATTCAAAAAACATTGCATGGGAATAACCTTCCAAAATAAAACAGGAAATAGTCAAACAAGATCATAACAGCAAGCCTCCAAAATAAGGCTCTAGGTTCAAATCCATGACACCTGGTCTCTCTCTCTGCTACTAGAGGTAGAGAAGGTTAGCATGAGCTATGCATGCTGGTCATTTTGCTGTGAATTCTCTCACTCTCTATACTCCCTCTATACTTTCTAGCCTACTGCTTTGCCCAAAATTCCTCAATAAATACGAGCCTTAAGATATAATCTGTTCCATAATGTTGTCAGACTTGAACCTCAGATAGAGCAACACTGCTGTGACTGCTGGTAGAGACGACCATGGCAAAAAGGACAATTGATGTCCAACTTAAGCAATCATGCTGCGTTTTCTTGGAAGAAGAGGCAGGCACAAAGAAAGAAAGCAAATACCAGAAATTCCCAACTTCTCAGCCCACTAGTGAGAATAATGCACCCGTGTCTGATCTCCACAGCCAGTCGCAGGTCTTTACAAATGTGTAATTGCTGTGTGACACTTCGGAAGACAGCACAAAAATGTTATCTGAAATGAGATTATCTGAATGAAAAAGAAAGGAACGCCATTAGAGGAGAAAGATGTCTCTTGAAGAAGATAACGCTGCTGCTGTGTCTGTATTCATGCCACAGTTCAAACATCAGTTTACCCTGCCAAGGCTTCACAAGTTGCCCTGAACACTATAACAGTTTTCAGGGGAAGCAAAGAAGGATGTCACTGACTGTTTTATAAAGTGCAACGTTGACTGCTAATATTTTCTTTCTACCAATGGTAAATAAAAAAACTCATTTCCTGTACAGAAATAACTTTTTTTTAAACACAGCAGTGTTTCTGATTAAGTGTTTTTGTTGTACACAACTAAATGGACTTTACTTTCCTTTTATTTTTTTCATTTTTGTTTACTGAACTGTGGATTTTTGCTTACTTGTGCCATTGTTTTGTTTGACATTATGGAGCCTGTTTTGGTTAATAGCACATACAGCAGTACGTGGACATCTCCATTGACTGTAAAATCAGGTGCTAATTAACTAACATAACCTCAAAAGGCAAATAATGATTACTTTTCTTCTCCCATTCATTGCACATTAAGTCGAACAAAAGTATATTTGCGAATCCATTTGGAAGATAGCGCCATATTGTCAGTATCAGAGGAAATAATTAAACCAGCAAATGATGGTCTGAAAATGAATTTCAGTCAAAAAAAAGTTAGTGCAACTTGTTAAAGTGTCATCCCATTTGCTGTGATGAGTGTAAGCATTTATCCACACAAGCCCATCAACTCAAGTCTTGCACCCACATGCAAAACAACAATGCTCGTGAATATGGAACATGTGTCTTGTGCAATGAAGTGTGGCTGATGAGATATGCATAACTTCATCAACACGTGCAATGTGTTCCCATAAAAACTTGAAATTAGACTTTGGCAAGAGTTCAGTCAGGAAGACCATTAATTAACTCACTTCGACCACAGTTTATTTCTCATTCACTTGTCTCATGCTTGCTCTTAATTTCCTGCTGTCATTGTCGGGGACTATCAATTCAATATCAGCATCAATGGAGATTATTATCTGTTCTCATCAGCAGGTTGCATCTATCCAATAGCACAGAATTACACCTTTCATTGTTAGCCTATCATCTTACTGCTGTGTTTTTAAATATGATTTTCTCTTTAACTTTGGTCCATGCTGCTATTATGTGCGCCCCTCACCTCCCCATTACTGCCCAGGCTTCGTAGAATCACCAAATTCATCACTTTATCAGTATCATCAGTCTTAGCAGAGTCATTAGCCACCACCACCACCAGTGTCTGGACTCCAATGGGGGATCTATCTTGCTGCTGCTGCTTTAAAAGTCAAGGGATCACCTAAGAGGGTTAATCCTCTGAGGTCCATTAGTGTCTGTACAAATTTTCAAGGCAATCCATCCTATCATTAATATTCTTTGATATATATTTAAATATGGACCCAGGAGGAACAACCCTGAACCAACTCACATCCCTACAGTAGACATCCAATATGCCTATTTAACTGTTTATATATATTAATGCAACAGCAATAATAACAAGTCATACTAACAGGTATATAGCAATAATCATAATTGTAAGAGAACACCACTCAGGCACCAATTGATCAACTCTCTCATCAAGACATTACCATATCTTGAATGTTCTCTGTGAATGCCAAGAACAGCTTAAGACTCCTTGTACGTTGCAATGCTGCAACTACGCTCTCTTTTGCTAAGAGTGTCATCATGCAAACAACTACTGCACAATACACATTCACATTACCATCAGTGAATTTTCCATATGCACGTAAACATTATATGTGACCCTAAAACTGCTGTGCCATCATAATAGCCAAATGCAATATGAGCAGTGAATGATGAATGTCAAGACGTAAGAACCTTACAATTATTCTTGGGATTTCACAGTTTCAATTATTTATCTCTCTAAGTCTCAAAAGGCTGCAGAATGTAGAAACTGATAAATGAACAGGACGACCCAGAATCTTTCATTTCATCATTAATCCGAAGACATAAGGATGATCTTCATCATCAAAAGGATAACATTGTTTTGGGAAACACAGAGAGTTATATATCTGCCAGGACTACCATGGTGTCATGACTAGAGAAACAAAGATGTCTACTTTTTATTTGACAACCATGCTTTTAAATTTTTTGAAAGGGTGTTCTTCTCTGAAACTACATAAAAAAAACTGTAGAGTCTTTGGAGAATTTCGCTGTTTCCCTTAAACAATAGAAATGTGTTAAATCTTCATTTAAAATTCTTTCCAATCTCTTTTGCAATGTATGTAATTACCTGATAATGAAATACAGAGCAGTTGTTTTTTTTCCACTTGCTTTCTCTTACACAGTGTATCTTCCAAGCTTATAAAACGCCCAGCAGGATAACAAAGGTGTTCAATGTAATTGAACACCGTGTGGTCACCGTGATCGTGAGTGTAGATAAAATCCTCTAATGTTGAAATGAGCGGAAGCATTATCCTGTACCTGCGTGAGCCATGTGCAGAGTTGAAACCAGGGGTGGATCCAGTAACTGGGCCAGAGGGGCACTGGCCCCAGCTGAAATCTGTTTGGCCCCTGAAGTGCCCCTGTCCTGTCCACTTGTGTCTTTTTTGGTTACAACTTGAATACGTGACTGTGTCAAGTTTTTCTCCTCTAAACTGTTGTGTATGCTGTAATATAGTATATAAGTTTTTTCTTTAATGTAAAAAAAATAATTTTACATGATTTTATGTATTACATAATTGGAAAACAGTGTCTTATGTTTTATATTTATTTATGCATCCTAGTTTAAAATTCAATAATTGCAGAACTTTTTTGATGTACAAAATGTGCTTGAAAAAGGCATAATCTGCATAATATATTAAATTATGTGTGTCTTTACTAAAAGCTATGGAGCCAAACAATGAATGACTGGTGAAATATTCTGTGTATACATCTTACTGAATAAGGAAATGTGCATGAATGTTGGACATATAGTTGGCCCCTCTGTAAAAAATGTGGCCCCTCTATGGCCACTGATTTAGAAAAATTCTAGATCCGCCACGGGTTGAAACACTCCTAATTACAAAGTCTGAAGAGCCAGGACCTGGCAATATAAAGGTGTGAAATCTGCAGCATGCTCAGTGACAGACAGATCACTCTTCTTCTGCAATCCGACCTGTCTTGGAGATGGTAGTAGCCCTGTGTCAGAGTTTGATAGTGCTCATTAGGCCAGTAATGATTTGTTGATGGATTGTACTGTAGGTGCAGGAGCTGTCTCATTTGAGGCCATGCACTGGCATCCGGGGTACTTCAGACACTAGTGTTTACTGAGAGAGCTGAGCTAAGGTCATCATTTACTGCCAGTGAACCTTAATGGATCCAACAATACTCATTTTGCCTTTTTGTTGAGATGCATAATACCTGAACTGTTAAACTCTTGTTTTATCTTACAGTAAACTACTGTAATTATGTGTGATGGTACTGCTATTATTAGAGGTATCAGTGTTAATATCTTAACACAATTATTATTGTTAGTGTTTTTGGGCTCATAATCGAAAAATTATAGCAGGTAGAAGTTCATCCGTGCCTTTCAGTGAGCCGTTGTGTGAGATTCTGGGTTGGGACTGCTTTTTGTCACACAGTTAAATCCAAACTCCCTAACAGATACTGAACAGCCGTCACAAATGCTCAACGGTGTGACAGTGTGATGGTAAAAACACTATTTCAGTATTTCATCTACACTATGCATTATCAATTCAAAACCATAGTGGGAGCTCTACAGTACATTCCGAAGCTAGACTAGGCAGAATTTCTCATTTTTGTCATACAGGGAAAGTCAGCATGTAATCCAACACATAGTCCAGAATTACTCAGACTACAGTGATTAGCCTTGTTTGCCCAAATTAAATTCTGATGTTGGGTACCCAAAAAAGATCCAATCAAAATTGCTTCTTAATTAGTAACATGTGAGTTGGCTGATTAGACAAACCTAGACTCCACAATCTTTCTTCTACCAGCTACAAACTTTTACCTCTCCTTTCCCAGACATGCCAGTTTTGCTGTGCCTATAACACTTCCTTTCCTATTTAGTCCTTCTTTTAGAATAGACTTTTAATTTAGATTTGAGACATGAATAAAAAACCCACATTTGAAGAGATTTGTACAAATAAAATGAACAATAAACATCAGTGCAAATTTTGTATGATGTGTAAAAATTTGAGGGTTTTTTATTACCCCTAGTAATGAATCAAAGTCCTTACTAGTTGCTGCAATATAACCTACAGGAGACCCCTGATGTGTGAATGAATCCGGTCAAACCTAATTTCCATTAGAGTGAAGTTATTGAATAATTTTCCCAATAAACAAAAATAACTAATTCCCCATAGATTATACAAAAACATAGTTTCCCTAAGACATTGCTGTAGTGAAACCATTGATTTAAGTGGAATGGAACTGCACAACAGTAAAGTTATCAATTTTATTGTACCATCTATTTTTGGTTTTGCACTTTGTCGACGGTCCCTGCATGCTGTATAGAGAACAGTGTTGTTTGTCCAGCTGGTAGGATGGCTAGTTTGAATGAAAATGAGATTGTAGCTCTTTGTTTACTTTATTCTAGTGTGAAGGAGGCATCTCTAATGAGTTATTGATCCAGGGAGTTAGAACCTATGAATATTTTTCCAACGTTATCAAAGTAACATGAACTGGCTTGACATTACTCAGTGTGAAACTGCCAATCGGATTTGAGTATGTATGTATGTATGTATTGGAGGTGCAGGTACACCACTGCGGATGGTAACTTTAACCTCTACACATCTCTAACATCTCTAATGTTTACAGCTTGTGACGAGATTCAAACTATTTTCATGGAAGTGCTCCAACCCAAGGAAGACCCTACCTAAGCCTCTGAGTGCGTGTCCTATGAATTTTTAGCTGTGTATTGTGGTGACATGAAGGGGTTCTTGGCATATTAAATCATATAGAGTTTTGGCCCCCAAGGCTCCCTGTTCCAGCCCTGGTCCTTTCCCTTTGACATTAAGACCAGAACATGGAAAAGCCCAGTTCTGCCTTTTAATGAAAGGTGTTCATCATCACCTTGTCAGCAACAGAGTGTGACTACGACAGGTTGAAGCCACTTAGTCTCCCTTAGGGGAGCTTCAGCTGTCAAGCAGAATTTGCTGTCCTGCCATTTTATGTTGACAGACGAACCAACCTGGACAGGACAGGAGAATGGGGCCAACTAATTGGTCCTCCAGTTGTCATCTCCTGGAAAAAAAAGGGAATTGCATAACATTTGTGTCTCACTTAGATCCTTGGATGCATCTTGTTCTGCTGTGCTGTACATTCTGTGTGTACACCGACAAATTAATCAGAATATTACTTTCACCATCATTCATTGCCCATGACATCACATCACAATCCTCGAAAGACCCTCAAAAGGTCTGTATACGACAGACATGACCAATCTCTCCCTTGGCTGCCGTGAGTGAGTGAGCTAAGCCTCAGTTCTCCTGAATGGCTGAGGCCTGATCAAGGCATAAGGGGGGTTGCGGTAACGCTAGCTGACATCCTGAGAAGCTGTGATTGCTTAAAGGGCTTTGTGGGTAGACTGGGTGGACGGTGTGGGTGGCGGCGGAGGGATAGGGGCCGTGTCTTACCAGGACCTTTAACAGCCTTTTAAAAGCACTGAGAAGGCCGGCCTGACGCCAGCCACTCACGGGAGAGGAATTGCTGACAGAGCTAAAGGGGAGGGAGGGAAGATGGTGGGGAGGAGGGCAGCAGGAGTACACAGCAGTTCCTGGAATGCCTTTGAGTTCATCACAGAGTCGTGTGATCCCTGCAAAGATCTACACATATCACAACCTAATCTCCCTCACTGTAGTCACTGTGTAACTGCAACTATGTATGCTAAATAATTCAACAGGTGCAACTGCTGAAATAACATCCAGCACTCATGGAATGCACTTCAGTGAGTCTTTCCTCTGAAGCCTATTACACCACTTAAGTGTTTGTCGGGTCAGCCTATCCGCTGAGATAGAAACATCCTCCATTACAGTCCTATGACCTGGTACCACTCACAGAAGCTCACAGAGTGCCGGGTTCAACGTCTGACTAAATTGACTAATACAAAGCTCTGTGCCATTCTCTGTTTCTGTGGACAATTATCCAACGTGAGACGGGGAAAAGGAGACATCCAAAAAGAACACTAAAGTCCTGGGAAGCTTTATTATTGTCATTCCTCCAATAACTCCATCAGACTTCCAGTTGTGTGCCATATTTCATCTCGGCACTGAGGAATGAGTTTTCTGACAGTGAGCATGAGGAATGCAAGAGACTCAATGGGCACGGATGGAGGGGGGCAGCCTACCCACAGAAGATCACAGCAGTGGCAATGAATGCATCAGAAAACACTGCTGTAGGCGAGCATAAGTCAACAGTGTCTAATGTGAGCCTTTAGTATGCATGATGTTAAATAGATTGTGAAAATGCTCTTTTCATGACTAAGATGGAGCTTTTCATTAATCCTAGAGCTGAACCTGCCTCCGCAGAACAATGAGCATCCCTCGCGGGAAAGACAAAACACCCACGGTGGGCTAGAGAGATCTCAGAAGGGCTCTCATACAGCTCATGGACTCAATCTCTTTGCATCCACCCCCTTATGTGCATGCATCTGTGATTTGCATGTTTACAGAGACATGATACATGGCATATGTGTGCAGCATGCTGTAATAAGTGTTGGAGCACATATGATTTCCTCTGTGTGTACGCCCCTTTCAACACCATGTACACAAGCTTTTGCACATGCGAGCAAGGTGTAGGTGGATGTGGTTGAGACTGATATTCACAGAACTTAAATCATATTCTGCCTCTTATGTGTGCATGCACAGCAGTTGGACAGAGGAGATGTAGGTTTAGATTTTATTTTAGGAAGCCCCTATTAATAATACCCCCATATAGAGGATTAAATCACACACATATTCAGTAAATATGAACATGT